>JAJEKV010000063.1:2355441-2505551 GCA_021234155.1 Isoetes taiwanensis
TTGTTGTACTTCGTTGATTTACGTATTGCTGGGGATCCCATAGTGGGCTAGGCTTATGGTCCGGTCACGCCGTGTGGGTAGGGCATGGGTGGAACACCTCTGAGGCGGGTGTTGCCACCTCTCAAGAGTTGCAAGTGCTCGGCCAGCTCTTGTTTTGGGGGATTGATCGTTATGATCATGTATGCGATTCTCTAACCCGCCCGTGGGAACCTCTAGACCGAGGAAGGGAGATGCAGCCCTTCCACCTCGGCGGACGGTGTTAGTCTGTGCCTCTGATACGAGGACTATTCCTTCCTCCTGACAGAACCCGAGTCAAGCTCAAGGATCCTCGGTCAACCAGGTCGGACATCAAGGCTCCGCGGAAGACCCAAGCGGCGGAACCCAGCGGTCAAAGCCTTTGGCTGTCAACAAGAGAGCGCCCGCTCGGACAAGTGACGGCCGTCACCGCCGCGTCGGTTGTCAGTGATGATTCAGGCACTTCAAGAACGCGTAACATTCCCACCTCGTCGGGGCCTCCTTCGGTCGGCACGAGATCGGTCAGTGTCTATATTGGGCCCCAGGCCATTGTACTATATATATGAGTGGAAGTTAGCTCATAAGTTTTACTAGATGAGTTTTGAGTCTTGTCTCTTTTCGGTTTTCTCTCTATTTACGAGCTCATGTATTTTCATCATTGATATCAAGGAAGCTTATCATCTTTCTCTCATATTCACCATTCTCTTCTTTTCTTCTTCTCTTTCGACAAATCCCAGCGTGACATAGTCCCGGACTCTCTGTTAGATCACGGGTCCTCCACGGTACATCTTCGAGTTCAGACGGACCCCAGAACCATCGCTGGCTGCAGGTCACGATTTCTCTCACTCTTAAGCCATCCCATGTCATCCAGTAATTTTACACCCGGGAAGAACTCCTTTCTCGGTGACATCTAGCTTGGGCGCCATCGTGTCGGGGAGGCGGTAGCGGCATGTATGGATCACTTATGACATAGAGGAGGCCATCTTGATCTAGGGCTCGATCCGCCACCCACCCTCGTGTCGGTCGTCCCGGTTCCCGCCCCAAAGCGTGCAAACATTGCTCACAACCTCGGTCCCTCATCACTACTCGAAGGGCCTTGTATCCGGCTCAACCTTCTCAGCAAGTACTTTCCACACCCCGAACATGCCTACATCCATCGTTTCTTCAAGGCCATCGCCTCTTCCTTCGCAACCATCATCTCCCGGGTGTGGCTATCATGTCTCCGCTAGCCTGCAGGAATATCCCAGCACCCTACGTTTCCCCTTTGCTCTTCTGTTTTACAACCTTCGGATCTCAAAACCAATGCTCCAGCTACTTGGTATCTCAAGCCATGATCACCCCTTCGCCCGGTCAGGTCGGGCCTGATACCCACATCCGCCTCAGCCTCAATATCCTCACTATCATTTCTGTCCAGCTTGACACTTTCCACATCTACCTTTGGGACTCTGGGCGGCTTATCCCACCTTTGGCAACACGAAGGCAAACCGTTAGACCAAATTCAACAAGGCCCACATGGAAGAATTTGGAGCTCTAGCTGTCCTAAATGGTCAGCGCAACCTCAACTGAAATTCCACATCTTTTCCACCACACCTTTGCGTAGCTCTCCTCATCAATGGCTCCTGTCCAGCTTAAAAAGCCATTGGAAACAAGACAGTCCCGAAATCACGCCTTTTACCGTACCGGCATTCACAAGGACCACGGATGATGATCAACGCTTCATCTCAAGCAACTCAATGAACTTCAACAAGAGCCCGCAGATGCACTTGCGGGATTTTAGGATCGACTTCACATTACGCTAAATGGCTCAGGGTACCCTACGAGCAGTTTTGGTGCAGTTTCTCAGGACTTTCCTCGTATTGACTCATGAATCCCTGCGTCCAAAAACTTTGGGCGGAGCTATCGACTTCTTAATCAATCACTCGTCAATGTTTCCTCCGTGGCTCTTCAAGAGCTCCGTTCATTCCACTTTGTCCTTGTTGGTTCCACAAGCGGTACATTTCAGCCTCAACCGCTAATCCTGTTGTGATCCGTCTGTAATTCCATAGCTTGCAAATATCAAGGCCATTTGGCTGACCAGGTGCAACTCCACCAATGGCCGCCTCATTGCAAGCGATGCAACATGTGCAATCATGCCGCGGAAGAAATTGCACCGCACTCATCACAGATTCATAACAAAATGGTTTATCAAGTGCAAACCACCGGCCAACAAGCCCTTGCTCGGCGGCCACCTCTTGAGTGCGGTACGCATAACTCTCGGCAGGGACCATACAGGATCCTTAACGTCCTCCTTTTGATCCTTCTAAAAGCTCGGTGTTATCCTTTGTCAAAGTAGGGTCATACCACCAGGCGTGTCCTCAACTTCCTGAGATTCAGTGCGGCTTCACAGCTCGTCGAGACCACATCGGTCCGCCTCACGGCTTACCAACTGCAGCTGCGTAATGGCAAACAAGGCCCGCGACCCGGTTCTTAAGAAAGCCTGGAGCGCCTCCTTAATCACGCTATCAACCAGCTCCGGCAAATCAACCTGTTGATCCAACAAGCCAGAGGAAATTTTGAGCACTTAATCCTCAGTCGGTAGTCAAATTGGGTTGGTTTAGTTTCACACGCCAGACCAAGGCATCACGTCCCTTGACTATTATTCAGAAGGGCACGCAACCTGCGCTTTGCAGTTGACACCACCATTCCTCATGGGGACGAAAAAAAGGTTCACTTTGCACCTGACTTGGAAAAGCTCATGTACCACATGTCATGCCCAAAGGATTGTGGCTTTTTGAACCTCATACAGGCTGCTTGAAGGCCGCACATTGGCAAATCATTCATGCCACCACTAGAGCTCAACAAGAGACAAGATACCGTCAACATCTCAACCTCCAGCTCTCGGACATCCAATATTGCAATGAGGTTGACTTACTCGAAGTTCTTTGCTTCCACCTTGCCTCCCTTCCCGGTGGAACCGTGGATCCTTTTTCTCATGTACCTCTTTCCCGAACTCAGAGGAATACGCCAAGATCAAAATTCCTTTAAGCTTGGCAGCCATTTAAAACTACAGCGTCACACTCTCAAGGACCCAGGTTACCACTCCAAGCTGTTTTAGTTGGGGCATGCTTCTCTACACCCATGGTCCATGCCACGGTGGAAATCGGCAAGTCAACCATGTTTCAAATGTTGGAGGTAGTGCGGTCAATCATCACGGATAAACTCCATGGAAACAAATGGGCATCACCCAACTCTTTGTTTATATGACATCAAATTGGCTAATGGCCACATCCGCGAGACCTCAATCACACCTATTCTTCATCAACATGGGTGATCTCGGCTTTCCCATGGAATTTGGGTGTGGAAAGGTAGCGAAGATCGAATGACTATATGAAATGCTGGTAAGCGAGACCTTTTTCTCACTTGAGGCAAAGAGTATCCATTCTTTGAGCCACGGACCGATTAGTCATCAGCGATGGTCATCTCAATGCCACCATGGACTTGCAAGCGAGCGGGATCATTTACGACGACAATGCGGAACCTTCTCTCCTGGAACACTGATTACGAAGAGCCTTTCGGAATATTTATCAAGTTCAAGCTCCACCTGCGGAGTCTGCCTCTGTCATCCTACCCCGAATATGCAGTCAGCAGGGAGAAATGACTCTTGGTGAGGGACAGTACAGCCATTTGCCTTGCCAGCCCTATCTGACTCCCTTGCAATCGAATCCAACACGTTGATCACTTTTCGAATCTTGACACTCCTGCAACTCCTGTTGATTAACTGCAGCATCATGAAGCAACCACTACTAAGATGACAGGCAACCCTCTCTTTTTCACCCGCCCAAAGTGCCACGCATCACGGTTGTGCTCAACCTCGCACACATTGTCCGGGATCTGAAGTCATGCCCCTTGATAGGACTCCAGAAGTCGAGATTGTGGACGTTGGCAACAATCAGCTTTGTCCGCATTGCAAACCTTGGCTCCTTAACCCATACGTGGGGCGTCTGACATTCAAAAATTCAAACACGTTTTAGCACCGGGTTACAAGATCTTGGGAATCAACAAAAGCAGAACTCACCATTTCCTACCAAATCGTGCCTGACCGATTAGCGGCGTCTGAGCTCAGCCTAATTCACAGTGATCGCGTCCAGCGGAATTGACAAACTCCTTGCGCTGCCGGGTTTGATCTATGAGGTCAAACATTACGAATAGAGTGAGCCCCATCGTCATTGCCCTTAAGCACAATAGGTAAGATCCGGCGTGCAGCCAGCAGACTATCGGAAACTCAATCGGGCCACGGGCGTGATCATTTTCCACTTCCCTTCACGGACCAAGTTACGGAAGAAGTAGGCTGGACATGAGATGTACTCCTTTATGGATGGTTTTAGAAACACAATCGGATCTCCATCAAAATCTGATCAACTCAAGAACCACTTTCACCTGGTAGAAGTCTTTTGCCACAAGGTGGTTCCTTTTGGATTATCCAACTCTCCTTCAACATTTCAGCATCGCTCTCGGTTTTCATGATTTCATAAAGGGAAAATCCCTTCTTGCAAATTTTTCAAGATGACTTCTGCCCTTCTCTGGGTTCCATGAGCCATTTGGATAAATTGGAACTCGTCTTCGAGAAATGTGATGGATCAGGCATTGGTCTCAATCTGAGAAATGCACCTTTGGGCGTCGCCACGTGCTGCATTTAGGCCATGTTGTCGACAAAGCAGGAATCACCAGTCTGCGAAATCGATTGTGTGCTTTCGAGCTCAAGCACCGGCCAATATCAAAGAGACACGGCTCTTTCACAGGAAGGTCAATTATTCTCCACCTTCATACAGGTGACCATTTGCGGATCCATTCATAAACTCACGGGTAGCCAGATCCACAGGCGGAATTCCCGGTAATTGCTTTCTCAACAATTGCGAAGCTTTTTGCTTCCCCTAGAACCTTGCGGTTCTTATTTCCTCCTCAATGGGACAAGCCCTTTCACGTTCATGTCGATGTCTCGGCGTTTGCTATTGAATTTCTTTCTCAAGAATATAGTCACGCTGCTTGATAAACCAAATCGCTTCGCCGGCCGCCAAACTCAATTCTGCTTGGCGCCAACTATTACGCCGCAGGCGTGAAGCTTTGGGTCTCATTTTTTGTGTCCAAGCTTGATCATTGCCTTTTTTGGGCGATCAAATCAAATTCTTTGTGGACCACCAAGCACTCCTCTATTTGATCAACAAGTCCACGCCCACGGGCCGCATTGCTCGTTGGGTCCTTCTTCTCAAATTTGCTCCTTTTGCGTCGTTCATAAAGGGTGGCAAATCATGTTGTCGGATTATCTTTCACGCATCCACACGGATGATCCCATAGCGAGGGTCTCGGGCCTTCACGATGCTCAACTCTTTTAGTCACGACGCCACATTGGTTCCATGATTTTCAATGATTACCCTCCTCACGAATTATACCACCGAGCAGGAGCGCTCTCTCCACCTTGGCGACAATCCGAAATGCATAATGGTTTTCTCAGGAGGTCTGGTGGCTACACCATGGTTCTTGGGACATCTCTACAAAAGGTAAGGACACCATCCTTGACCTGTATTTCTACACTCATGAAGTTCGGACTTGTTGTTAAAGCTCATCAAGGAGCTCGGTGGTGGTCATTTCATGGTGACCTCCGCAACCATAAAATCCTTCTCATGAATATTGGCCCGCTCTTCAAGATGCTCCATGCCGCGTGCCAGCGCTTGCCCGGTGGTGGGGCAGCCTGACTTAGTGGCGCTCTTCCCCTTGGCCCGTCCATGCATGCACTTCCCTTGACCAAATGGGAATGGACTTTGTGGAACCTATAGATCCTCCTGCGAGGCACACTGGAAATTGCAGGTACATTCTGGTTCTCCTTGACTACTTCACCAAATGGGAGCTTGTGCACTTACGGAACTACTTTGTAAGCCTGACCTAGAGTCCTCTATCAACAAATCATCACCTTGATTAAAATTTGCCCCACGGAGTGGTCGGTGTGGTGGTGTTCATTTCATCAATCATACTATCAGGCAGCCCGGATTGTCTCCACGATACATCATCACAAGAGCACCTTACTATCCTCAAAACTGATAGGTTGTGACACCAACAAAACTACGGTCACCGATCTCGCGAGAAAATTTGTAGCTTCCCTTGCAGTTAGCGGACAAAACTTCCTAGCATTCTTTGAGCCTACAATACTTGTTTGAGGTGCTCGGGTCACACACTCCTTTTAAATTGGTTTATAGTGGGAGCTCTCATGCCATTTAGACCATCCTTCAACACTCCGTTTTCAGCGGCTCTGCTCATATCCACCGGTGTATCTCAAAGCAGGTCTATCAATTAGAAACGAGTTGGATGAACTTAGAAGGGATGTATATTCGTGTTCTTCATGGACTAGCAGTTAAAATCTTACATGACAAGCGTTTGAAGATTAAAAACATTCAAAGAAGGAGTTGGTTCTTCTTTATGATTCCAGTGCAAAATTTTCACGGGTAAACTCAAGTTTCGTTGGCTTGGCCCTTATCAAATTATTCAAGTGGTTAGACCAGTTTTTCCAACTAAGGTTAGATGGCACTCCATACCTACATTGGTTGTGGTTTTCGTCTCAAAGCATTTCATCACTCAGTGAACATCAACACGAGAGGCAGTTCAAGGAAGCAAACACACAGTGACTAGAAAGGCGGTGGGTATATTATAGTGGAGATTTTTTACAAAATGTGTGACCAGCCTCTTCCGCTATGGGCAGCGCCCTATATATAAAAGCAGGCTCGAGCCCTATTTACTCAGGTCTCTGAGGAAAAACCCTCTACTCGGGTTAGGAGGCGGAGGTGATCTGTGAGAGATGGTAGAGGATTCTGCTCGGGATCCAGTGAAGATCACGAGAACCACACCTCCATCCGTTGGTCTTGAATTGGGATGTTCAGCCATCAAGCACACCAGTGAATCATCACGAATGCCTGATTTGTGGCCCTTGAGATCGAACAATTCATCACCCACAAGTGATCCCACTCGGCGATTAGTAGGGCATTGTGCAATCTTCGTTCAAGCCCGGCCATCTTGGCGCCATCGGATGCCTTCGTTTCTCTAGGTTCGTCTTATATAGCCAAGCGGGAACTCCTTGCTTGTCGGCGTGGACCAATCACACAAATAAGCCAGCGTGTTTGCAATGCAAAATTGTTTTCTAAATGAGAATCTGTTCTCCACGCGCATATCTAGCCATAGTACCTTCGGCACATTCCCTTTTTAATGACCTCACTTGAGTTGCAGTGAATACCATTCCTTCTTTCACGCCCGTCAATGACATTAATAGGTGTCCCTTTTGCCATCATCACATCGATCTTTCTCCGTCCTCATCCTCACCGTTCATTGCACTTCTCCCACCGTTTTGGGACTTAGCCAAATTTTTGCCTCTCAATACCCTTCTTCGCATCTTTTGACACAGCACCATCAGGTTTCAGTTTTCACCTCTTCACCTCTTAAGCCTCAGGTTGTGCGCCCTAAAACAAACCTTTTTCGTTCCTCTGCGCCTTTGTCACCAGTGCTCGACTTTCGTCTTAGCCTTTGGCATCCCTCTTCACTTGCATCATTCCCACCATTTTGCTTAAGATTTTCTACACTTCAAGCTCTGCTCCCAAGGATCAAGCCCTTTTTGCATGTCATGTATCCTTCTTGACGCCCACTTTAGTGAAGCCTTATTGTGGCCCCAATAAAGTGTTGAGCGACACGACTGAATTCTCTCTCAAATGGAGCTTCCGGCTCCAATCACGACAGATTGCGGTTCGCCGCCAATATATCGTTAACAGCCATGAGTTACACCAGCAATAATTAGGTGGCACCACTATTTCATTGACTCAACATTTGATTTTACGAAATTATTTCATATTCCCTTGCACACCTTGTGTATCATGGTCTGCTATCACCAGTGTCGATGTCCGCGAGGAGTTTGGTGCACACTTATCATGCCAATGTCCATCGTCGGCCAATGCTCGACAAACCTCCGCGAGGACCTTTGTTAAATTTCTGTGGGGCCCTTGGGTATTCTATCAAGGTACCATATCAATAAACCTTTCATATAACACGGTCCTCAACACTACACACTCCAAACACCACATAGATTGGCCCCAAATGATGTTCTATATCGTCTTCTCAAGAAATGGACCGTCTTGAGTACCACTTCCATTTCTGAAGTTTAATAAGGAGGAGCACTTTCAAACCCTCATCGTCATTACTTCCCTCCCACACCACAAGTTCTCCTTAATTCCACTCAGTAGCTCCTTCAATCACTCACCAAGTTGTATCACTTAGTCTTCCCAGTCATGACCACAGTCACACTCGTATCCTTTGTCTCCTCCTCCGCTACCATCCACTTCACACCATTTTTGATTCCTCCCAAACCAGGCCTTGACTTGACTCCACCACCCACAACACCCTCGTGAGTTGTTGTCTCCCAGTGTCTGACCGGGATGCTCCAGCTGTTGCTCTTAAGTTACAGAATCCCAAGGCGCTCTTATGGCGGGTTCCATGAGCACTCGAGGCCTCGATCGGTACACAAGACCTCCAAGTGCAACTGCCCCAAGTTGCAACACAGGAGGCCAAACTGAACAAGCATGAAGCTTTCTTACAGGCTCATGCGAGATCTCAAAGTACACAAGCTCAAGTCAGCCAACTATGAGATGGTGACTCAGCTCCGGTCAGTCGGAACTTTGTTAGAACTGTAAGTCCAAAACCCAGCTCTCCACAAAGTACCAAGGGCGCGAATATTGCTAAACTCAATGCCTTGTACTTTCGAGCGTAGCAGAAAATTTCAGCGCTCAAGTTCAAAATCTTTCAGCAGGGGCAGCTCAAGTACGCCTCCTTAGCCAGCTCAGCTTTCTACAGAGACCTCTCGGCTCACCTCTCTTCAGATAGAAACTACGAGAGAGTGCGAGAAGCGAGAAAATACTAGATAGCCTTGGAGATTGCCGTGCTTCGTCTCAATACCAAGGAAATCTTCCTCCCGGGTCAATCCTTTCGAAGCTTGAGTCCGTGACCCGGTCACGCTGCTTACTTTCGAGGGACAATCGGATCGAGTGATCTCGAACATGACTACTGACATGCCTATTCGATCTGTGATGAGGCTCAAGCAAACAGCGCCCAGTTGCAATTCTTCACCGAATGCCGGTTGACTTCGACTCCCTCACGCATCATGATTATGTGGTTTCGTACCTCTTCCTTTTCAAAGTATTGCGCGGCCGGGTAGCCTGTGGATATTCCGGCGTCTTGCGACTTTCTTGGTTGTAGAACTCTCCATTGAAGACAAGGGATTGTCGCGTGCCCTTGTAAATCTTGATCTCATACAACATGTGATCCGGACTTTCTCACCAGTGGTTTCAGCCATAAACATCTTTCATGATTTCTTGGGTGATACACGGAAAACTTTGGAAATAGGCCACGCCGACTTTTCGAGGTGACCCCACTGTTACAATGGGTGTAGGGATAACAATCCATATCTTGATTCTGCCGGACCCAAACTCTTCATCGGTGCATGCACAGGCTGCCAATCATTGTATCTCTCTACGGCGTGGCCAGGCCTTTGCAACCATCCGGAAGTATCGGCGGACATCAAGATCTTCCCTATACAAATTTATACAACTTTCTCGTGGTTACAATCGATTACAAGCTACATTGGATAGCATTCCCCACGGATGGGATAGCCCTCCTGTCAACTCTCAACTCTACGCTTCTCTTTACAGGATCGTTGGTGTGGGCGCCAGTCGGATACTCTTGTCTCGATCGGTTGAGCTGCTCGACATGCGCCACAGGCATGTTCCTTCTCCTATGCTTCCTGGCGTACCTCCACGCCCAGGTTCCTGACTTGATTAGGCTTCCTTTTTGGACCAAGGTCCTTGGATGGTCATCATTGGACCCCACCTCGGATCTCGGCGGATCTCGGTGGGATCACGTTTTGTTCGCCGCTCATTGGGAAGAAGGTACCACTGGGACAACACACCAATTGGATCTACATTGCTGTGGCGTGGTTGTGACCTTGCAGCGGATCGCTTCATGAATCTCAACACCTTCTGCGGGGAATGCCTCCACCTCACACGATCCTTACATCATCTTTCAAGCGGATTTTGCGCTGCCTCAAATGCATTTTGTTTCATATGCGTCGGCGTCCCATTTTCACTTTGCAATCCAAATGCAGTCGGTGCCTTTGGCCTTGATTTTATCTCCTCATGGAATATCGGTACATTTCTTGAGACGCCGCAGCGCCCTTGAAGACATGGTCACGTCTACGCTTATAGATGCGATCCTGCCCTTGGCCAAAACACACCTCAAGCTCTTCAATCGCCAAAGATCTCATCAGCCCGGTATCATAGTTGTCCTCACTCCGTGAGGATCACTTTCGGGCAGTGGCTTCCTTGTCAGAAGCGCTTCCTCCTTTTCTTCCTCAAATTACCGTTTGGTGGGGGGTGTGGTCTGACGCACTCTGATGCCCGGGACTATTCATCTTATCTGACAGACCAGGTCAAGCTCAAGGATCCTCGGGTCAACCCACGAATTGGAACATCCGAGAGCTCACGCCGAGAAGACCAGCCTGATAGTTCCACCTTGATCAAAGCCTTTGAAACATCAACAAATGTAGCTCGGTAATGACCCGTCACTTGCGTATCAAGCGTCGGCGTGATTCTAGGCACTTCAAGGAGGCACCGTAACATTCTTATAAATCGGGGCCTCCCTTTCCGAGGGGAGTCGTATAGAGATCGGTCCAGTGTACATATTGGGCTAGGCCATTGTACTATATATATGAGTGGGGAGTTAGCTCATAAGTTTTAAGATGAGTTTTAGTCTTGTCTCCTTTTCGATTTCTCTCTATTCGCGAGAGAGCTCATGTATTTTCATCATTGATATCAGGAAGCTTATCATCTTTCTCTCATTTGTTCTGTTCTCTTCTTTTTCTTCTCTTCCCGGCCAAATCCGTGACATAGTCGGGGTTTCTCTGGCCAGATCCACCGGGTCCTCACGGTTGTGTCTTCGAGGAGTTCAGGGCCAGACCCCAAACACCGGTACAGCACAGGTAGTCCCGATGGGTGATGCCGCTGTAGGTTACGTATGGAAGGTTAGAAGAGTCATGCGAGCTGATCTAGCCATACGCAAAGTATGCAGGGGCGGATGGGTGGTCAACCCTAGCCATTATCTTATACCCGACCCTTCATGACTAGAGTGCGCTCTATCTTGAGGCCTATCCCGATCGATCCGACCTCATATGTGTCGAACCCACGCGGATGAACTCATATTTTATGGTATGTGATTATGTTCTTTGCACTTGTGGATATGGGATGGGTTTACCCTTCGAGGTAGTATTTGTATTGTTGATGCTAGTTAGAGCATGTTTATCGCTTACATTGTGCATAGGGCCCATACAGGAAGAAGTAGCCAAGACACCTTCGTGTCCCCTCCCCGCACTAAGGTCACCCTTAGGGTCTTGGGGTGAGCGAAGGGCTTTTATGCGTGATGAGCCGGATAAGGATTTCACACCCGGTATCTGGCCGGCCTAATATTTTGTGAGGCGTCACAACAACTTATCCACATACCATCGATTGTCCCTTGCCTTTATAGTTCTTGAAGATTTAATCAATAAATCATACTTGTGACACCCCATTTGCATTCGGCAGGACAGCAAGCTGCTCTAAGGCTACTCATGGAATTCGGAGTTGCTACCTTTGATCTCTTTAGCATAAGTGACTTCGTCTATTTAGCTATGCTTCTTCATGCTGGCCGGCTCTTCCTTGTCTTGGTATGTCTTCATAGACCATGGTAGGCTATGGGGTACGTTGTGTGTATCGTAGAGTATGTTCCTTACTCGAGATCTGGGTACGGCCCCATTCTTGGGCTACATTCCTTCATATAATGCTGAAGGTCTCCCTCCTTATCTGTTCTTGCCTCTTTAGGAGGCTTGCCCATCACTTCCTTAAAGTGGTTTGATGGCAGCGTCTTCTCAATCCTTTTTCCCCTTTCGCCGGAGGGTCGATGTGAAACCATTGGGTTCTTGTCTCAAATGGCCTCCTTAGGAGGGTGTGGAAACTACATTCAATTTGCGGGCTTGTAGATTATTCGAGAGTGGTACTCTTGAGGAAACTCCATCCACCTCCTTTGTCTTAGATTAAGGGAGTGGTTTAGCATTGAAGATATCTTGGAGACTTTGGTGATCTTGTATCTAATTGAAACTTTCTTTAACAGAGCCCAAACATCTCCAGTTCTCGGGGCCCTCGTAGCCAAAAGCTCTTGGTCATGAGTCGGGTGGCGTTGCTCACCCGCATCATTCATCTTCTTGAGCGTATCACATTACCCTTCCCTCACACATGAGGGGTACACTCCGATTGCTAGCTTGCTAACATCCCTTCTTGCTAACTGTCACTTTACACCGGATCGATGGGATGAGGGACGGTCGCGTGGTTAATGCCTCTTTGAGCTTCTCAAAGGAGGCTTGGACTTTCTCGGTAATGCTGTCTAATCCTTCACCGTACATCTTTGGTGAGGTCGAGCGGAGGTAGCCAGACGATAATACCACCTTGAAGCCGAGGAAGCTTCTTACTTAGCCCACGTTCCTTGACCAGTCCACTATAAACTTTCAATCTTTCTTGGGATGGTGGAATCCCTTCAAATGTTACCACATGTCCCAAATACTCCACTCGACATTGCGAAGTGGCGCGAAAGGTTGCGTGCAATCGATGCCGCCTTAGCTTCTCAAAACTCTTTGAGGTGCTGACGTGCTCTTCTATGGTCTTCGCCGCTAGGATGTCATGTCGGTAACAAATTCATCTAAAAATTCTCGAAGATATCATTCATCGGCATGAAGAGGTTGCTGGAAACGTTCGATAAGTCGAAAGGCATTCTGGTGAACTCATAGTGCCCATCTGCGCTGGTCCCGAAGGCGGTTTGTGGATACTTCTTCTACTCACTGTTGATGGTAGCAGGCCTTAGGTCAATTTTGGAAAGAACTTTTTGCTCCCGCGGAGCTGGTCCGTCAAGTCATCCGCCCCTTGGCAAGAACATATTTATTCTTTATCATTTGCTTATTGAGCTGGCGATAGTAAATTACACATCCTTAGACTTCCGTCTTTCTTCTTGGCAAAGAATGGGTGCTCCAAAAGGAGACAACTTGCTCTTATGAACCCAAGCTAAGCGGTTCTATGCTTGCTTCTTGAGCTCTACCGACTTTGGAGTGTACTCATCCCTATAGGGTGCCCTTGGTAGGTTTAGCATCGGAGCTGGTGGTTTATACTCTGCACACCTCTATAGAATTGTTGGCTGATGGATTTCTACGTGAATACATCCACAGAAACTCCCTTAATGAGCCTTGCTATCGGCCTGGGCAAGCTGATTTAAACAGCTCACTTCCCTTCCAGCTTTGCTTGGGTCCTTGGCCTCAATTTCAAAGATGTAATCCCACCCCTGTTTCTTATTATGCTTTTCTCAAAGCTGCTTCATAGAGATACATTGCATAGGTTATGCCACCTTTACTATAGCCATCGATTTTCGTCACAGCCAGCGTCATAGAGATTTAGATTCTGGTCGCAATCTATTATAGTTTTTGCTAGCCTTAGGAACTCCATTCCTACTATGAGGTCATATTTCCCAATGTCCATCCTTGACCCTTCGATAACTTGCTTCCACTAAGATCTATGTCAAAGCTGATTCTCCTCCCTTAGTATGGCGAGAATGGCGCCGCTTGCCATAACTAGCCAGCACACAGGCAGGAATTCAATATCTTATTCTTCGCTGAGAGCAGCAAGCCTTGGAGACAACAAAGTTATGGGAACTACTGTGTCTATCAAGACTATATATGAAGAAGCACTCTATGGTTTCTTATGATATTGTAGGCGGTTCTTAACTCCTTACTCAATGGTGCTAAATTTTATACTCACCTTCCTGTAGAGTCTTACTAGGGTTCATTGGTACGCCTTCTTCTTCATCTCCCTCATTGATGATTCCCCAATCGGCAAGTTATTCGCTGCTGCATGAAGAACCCAATTATGCGTTGGTGCCACAAGTACGGAAACAAGGAAACACAATTCTCTATGCATTCTGTCTTTTCTCCTTTGGGATCTTTGTCTAGGAAATCTAATTGACAGCCCCAGTCCTTCCACAATGGCTTACGGTCACCAAGATTTTCCATGAGCTTTTCCTTGATGCGGCCTCCTATTGTAGAGGCCACACATCTGGTTGATATTGCCACATTGTCTTTCTTTTGTGCCATTTGTTTTTGTCTTTGGGTCTTGGTACCTCACTAAAATTTGAAACTTTATCTGCCTCCCAACTATTCTTGGGTTGATTGCCCTTACTAGCCTATTGATATTTGCTATTGGGAGGCCTCGATGCTCACCCATCACGCTTGCCTTTTACGGTTATCCTTGAGACATTCAATCGATCTGAACTCCTCCATATACTTGGCGACGGACCATTACTGGTCAACACGTAGAAGCTGCTGTATTTATACGCTGGGTAGGATCTCGGGACATAGTGCCGAGATACCTTCTTGTAAAATATCCTAAACACGCAATTGTTGCTTCTCAAACTTGTTTGACTTTATATACTTTCACCCCAAGTATTACATTGGCCTATCAAGTTTCTTGAATTTGCCACCTTACCTATGTCCTTATCTTTTCATTCCACATAGAGTTTCCGAATTCTTCCATCTCATCCAACCATGCTTGACCTCCATACGTGACTTCATCCTTACGAAACATCCCACATTTCTTGTCTTCAAACAATGCTCATTGCACTTTAATACACCTTCTTTTGGTGATACATTTTGTCTTCATTCTTGTTTACGCCTTGCGATGTATATCGACTCACTTTGGCCGAACTACTTCAGGATCCGCAAATGCGAGTCTTTTGTCTGTTGAAGTACCGGAAGAGATGGAACTCTTCGGTCTCTTCTTTTCCTCTTCTATCCTTCTCGGCTGCTGATTTTCTTCCCTTTACGTTTGAGGCTTCGTCTATACCCTCACGGGAGGTGGTGGAGGTGGTGGTGTGTCACGCAGCTGTCTGCGGCTTCGGAACAGAGAGGCCTGGTCTGCCCACTCCACAAACTCCACGGGGTTTCCCCCACGTGAGTGGATTAATCTTCCAGAGACTAATCGAGGAAGCCTAGCTTCCTCTTGATTCTTTCTAAAGATGAATAATCCTTTAACCTGCAAAAGGATTGACGAGAATTATCTCCGGAGATAATTCTTTGGTTACGTTGTAGTTACTTTGCCAATCAATGCTAGTTAATCAATACAAGCAATGCCTTTGTATTTCCAAAATACAAGCAAAGCCCTTGCAATAAGAAACCAAGAAATGCTGCAAGCCACACAGTAATAATCAACCCAAAAAGTTCTTGATTCTTACTTGACCTTGATGTAAATTGTAGCAAAAGAGCAGGAAACTCCTCTTGGGTGGTTGGGCTGAAATGCTTTGGATCGGCAAAGGTCGGCCTACACAAGATATGAGATTACAAGCTTTTGAAATTCGTGGGTCTATCAAAAGCACTCTTTTGGCTTTAAGTAGAATGAGTTGAAATCTTGTGCATGATCTGCTCAGTTTAGATCATACCAGTGTCAATCATGCCACGGCATGGCCATCAAGAGAGAATCCGACATAACATTTGGATCAACCATGTATCAAAAAGCATTCGAACCTCAAGCTAATTCCCTATTGGTTCATTCAAACCAATAGTATCGTTATCCGCATTGGCTTCTTTAACATTTATATTAATGTTACAAAAGGAACCATAGCTAATATTTAATGATGACATTAAATGTTTGTGCCCCAAGATAACCACTTTATACCCCAAACACGTCCCCATAGCCCGATTACGAGCTTATAGTGCGCATATAACCACTATATGCCCCATTTGTAATATATCGGCGTACCCAGTGCTCATGGACCTCAGAGTGAGTCGTAAAATACCCTGAGGAAACACATGTAACAATTCCTCCCTCCTCTAAGACCTTGTCCTCAAGGTATTTAATTAGTTGAGGTGAAACGTACGAACTCGCCAGAGCTCCCATGTGGCGTCCTCGGGGTGGCCACTACTTCCTGGGCAAATGTTCTGCAACATCTACATTGCTTGTTCGCAGACTCTTTATCCAAAGATTACGGCGTTACAGTTTAAGACAAAGCGGTATACTCGGGATAACCACGTATCGGTATCTGGTATAACACGCTTGGGTTGACTTGCCGACCAGGATTTGGAGTCACTTGGTACTGTGTAATATCTCGATAAAGGTGCATTCTAGAACTTTTATATATATTTTGGTCTCCGGTAGCATTATCTTTATCTTAACTTTGAATATTAATGCATCCTTGACTTTTATTTTTTGACACATGCTAGTTTTAATAAAAAATAAAAATGAAAAGTACCGATTAAAATACCTAGTGTATGTACTTTGCGGGTTCAAAGTGGTACACCTAACATCTTTTACGTAAGCTCAACTCATATGCCATTGGACCTATTCTTTTCAAATTTTAAAGGGTCATAGGCATATGTGAAATAAAAAGCTAGGCACCGTCCTTTCACTAGAGGGTCGTAAACTATTCACCCCTTAGTGAAGAGATAGACCACTCTCTCGAAAAGACATAGTCTCTTCCTTATGAGACATCCGTCCTGTATTAGCGATGAACTTATATCAATCTGGCCTTCTGCAAATTCAGCTTGCATTGTGTGATATGGCATCCATATTCCACAGTTGCTTCGCTTTGAGATACTTGTGCATCCCAAAAATAATTTAGGGTTCCTACCACCATCCCTTAGCCACAAAAGGTGTCATCTTGATACGATATGATGACTTTATTGTTGTGAAGCAAATTCAAAGTAGGGCAAAATAATCCTCCCACTTAGATTGTTTTTCATGTTGAAACTTCTCAACATATCCTCAGGGATCATGTTGATTCTCTCGATTTGTCCATCGATTGCGGATGATTCCCACTACTCGCCGCCGTATTTTTAACCCTTCATCGGGGTCTCTCCAAAATTGACGGCGTTTGGTATCTATCACTTATAATAGATAGCGGAAACCCAAATGTCGGGAACCATCACGCATGTAAAATTGCGGCTATGTCGAATCGTAGCATCACCCTTAGGTATAAACTTAACATGCCAGTCAAACAATCAACCACTACTAATATCTGGGTGTCTTTGCTTAGCCGATCATGATAATGAGACTATAAAGTCCATACTCACACATTCCACCTTCATTGGAGTCTTTGAATGCCGTTGTAATGAGCAAGAGATCTTGCCATGGTGAAACTTTCATGACGACACAAACAATATGAAACCCATCTGTTTCGCTGGTCTTGAAAACCAGCCAATAATATTGCCTTTTAACGACTCATAGGTTTTCATTCACTTATTACTTGACTTGGCCAAAATTGTCATGATAACTCACGGATAATTGCTTCACCGCAATTCTTAGTATAAAGAACATACTTCCCTTATAGAAGTATAACCCTTCTTGCTCAGTCCACCAATCCCAGGTTTTGGTATTTGCGGTCTTCGGTCCTTTGCATCGCATCCCCTAAATCCTCTGGAAGGTCATTCTCCATGATAGCAAGGAAACATTCACATACTTAATCCTTGATAAACATCAGCTAAAGGTTATTCTTCCAGGCCGTATGTAATACTAAAAATATGAAATTCATGGAGAAAATCAAGCCATCTAGCACACTAGAGCTAATCTCGGCTTGACTTTGCAAAACCTCAGGAGGTTTTATGATAAATTATAAGCGACAAACTTGCGTGGTTCTTGCCACTTCTCAAGTAATGCCTCCACGTTTTAGGCGTGAACTATAGCCAATAGTTCTTGCTCATGTGTTATAGTCCCTTTCAATGAAATTAAGTTTCGACTTTTCATAAACCACTACCCAGGCCTTCTTTGCATTAATACGACTATTGCTTGACCGCATGGCTTGTCGGTATAAACCTCAAAGGATTCATTAAGATGTTCGAGACACTTTGGTATGGGGCTACTAACTAACAACCTTTTGACAAACTCAAAGCTTCTTGTTGTCTTTCTCCCATATATACTCACGATCTTTCTTCATCGGATCATGGTGGAGCTACTACTTTTAAAAATTTTGGCACAAATTTTCTATAATACATAATAAGGCAGAAAACTTCTCAACTCGGAAACATTTTGGTGGTAGCTAGTCTTGCCTTCTTGCACACCTTCTACTTTGAGATCACGACACTCCCTCCCAGAAAGAATGTGTCCAAGGTATCACGACCCTTTGCTTAAGAAAATTACCTTGGATATCTTAGCATAAAGTTTGAGTTTGAAGAGTTTGCAATATTTGCCAAATGAGCAAAATTATATTCAAATGTTTGTGAATATGCGATCATATCACGCCGAGAAACACCTCGACAAACTTATCAAGTATTAGAATACTTGATTCATCGACCTCATAAAGGTTGCGGGAGGCGTTTGTGAGACAAGCAGCCACTATGAACTCATAGTGCCCTTGATGAGTTCTAAAACGTCTTAGGTTCATCACCTTCCAGAATCCTAATTTGATGGTATCCCACTACGCAAATCAATCTTAGTAGAACCATTTGCAAAAATCCACCAAGTCGATCTAGAATATCATCTATTCTAGGTAATGGATATCTATTATCTTTGATAGTTGCTTTGTTAAGGGCCGCGACTTCCGATTACATTACATAGTCTGAGTCCTTTTCTTAACCGACAAAGTGGACTGCATAAAGCGATTTACTAGGCCTAATCCCTAGCGGCGGGTTCTATAACTTGATGAGCTTCCTCTAACTCTAGAGGACTAGGGCGATATAGACGCACCATTGGCTTAACCTGAGGTTCAAAACACAATTTCATGCCAACTCCAGGAAGGTGGCCCTTTAGAGCATGCTCTTACGGGAACACGTCTTTAAATCTTTCCAAAGATTTTTGTAATTCTTGATTTACATAGAACTAGTTTAATGAGCATCCATGGGTGCAGACTTAACCACGAACATGAGGCATGGTGCCATCAAATAAAACATCGTTTTGCCTCGATTGGCAGACAACAATTTTCAGGCCCTACATAAGGTAGCCATGGGCGTTGTTTTCTTTGGTGAGGAAATTGATCATTACGGTATGGGATGGCCATAAAAATTGTTGAGCTTTTTGCAACCAACTGGATTCCCGGAATCACATCGTATGGTTTAGCTTAGCAATATAAAATCAATGACCATAAGAGGCGACATCACAGTCTCATATCCACCAACTAAAATGACGCCCTTGATGATGGTCTTGAGTCTGAAGACCAATTTAAGTCTCAATAACATGAGGATGCCTCGTTTGAAACAAGCCGACTCCTCTACACGCTGGAAATAAAGTTGTGAGTACCCCACAGAATCAGTCAAGACAATCAGGAGTCCTTACCATTGGTCCTTCCTAACACCACATGTGGCATAGCTTGTGTGGGACTTACCATGTGTCCTCTTCCACCGAGCAATCCGCCGATAATAGTTCCTCCGTCCTGCGCCCTTGGAGGTACTGCTGGCTTTCCTTCTTATCTTTTGGCTGTACAGTCCTAGAGGCATAATGCCCTTGATCCCCGCGATTGTATCCCTTGGGATGTCTAGTTTAACACTGGCCTCCTTTCAGAAACTTATCATCCGCTTTTCGCCAGCGGTTACTGCGCTTTTGGAAGGCCGGTCTGAGAGGCACCCCCTTCCTCTTTGCCTTCCATTCAGCAATTCTTTGGGCTGGGACTCCTCCTGCCAACTGACTTCCTGGCGGGTTCTGCGGCTCGAGCTGGTGGCTGGGCTTGAGGGTGGCGTATACTTGAATATTGGCATCTTTGGCCCATTCACGAATGATCAACCCCTCTGATCCAGGTTGTGGTGTAAGCCGCGAGAAATAATTCCATACATAATCCCTTTGCGAGTCCCAGTGCACGGTTTCCTCAAGCTGTCAAGACATGTCACGGTCATGGTGAGGAGCATGCTCTTGCACCGAGATAACTTACAAGTTTAAACCCAAGTCGTGGCTCATCCATCTCTTGGTGTGGGTGTCCCACCATTGATTAGCCCAATCCTTAAACTGTTGGCGGCATCACAATGGCAGGCGGGCTCGCTTTCACTGTTGCCTTAAAATAAAACTTCATTTGGTTAAACGAACGCCCGGCTTGCTCACGGGTAACATCCTTCCCATAGTCTGGCATTTTAACCGGTTCGGGGCGATCTCCCTCTTCGGCAGTTCTCCCGGAGAATCCCTCGGATAGGTTATTACGCTAATTCATGTTTACTTGAGGATCTCGGTACGCTCAAGTTGCTGCTAATAACCCCTCCCAGCAGGCATCATTTCTGAGTTCTCTTGCTTGACCCCGGAGCCCTCTGGCGGCACCTGCGCTGCAAGTACTCCGCCGTTGGACATCGGACGTTGTTCTCGGGCATTTCCTCGGGAAGCCCAGGTGCTCCATGCTCTTGAAATTTTCCCAGTTTCCTTGGCGTTGCAGCCCTCACGAGTTTTCTCAAACTCTTCATTGAGGTGATGGGTCCTACATTTCCAATGGTTCCCTCAGTTGCATTGTTTTGAGGGGTTTCCTACGAAAGGGTTTATATTACAGAGTTCTCCGAGATCATTCTCCTTCATATTCTATTCTATTCATTTCTATTCTGTTCTATTCTTGGTAACCCTTTGCAGGGTTCCATTTAGCCATCTTCTTGGCTCAACTCTGCCGCAAATTCAAATTTGGTGATCATCATCGGATGGATGTCTACGAAAATGGCGATATTCCTCATGTTGAGGTGGACTTCTGGCATGCCATCCTTTTGGCTGCCCATACTATTGGAACATTCTCAGGTGCGATACTTGTTATGCTCACGATACCAAAATTGTCCTTGTGACAATCTTTTGCGACTTCCCAGACAACGGGGAAAGGCCGCGGTCTACCGCCCTCCACAAACTCCCAGTTCCCCACGATAGATGGGATTAATCTCGAGACTAATCAGGAAGCCTAACTGCCTCTGATTCTTTCCTTAAAGAAATCATTTGTACAAAAGGATTGACGAATTATCTCCCGGAGATAATTCTTTGGTTGCAGTTATGATCGCTGCGATCAATGCTACTTCTGCAATCCAATACAAGCAATGCCTTTGTATTCCAAATACAAGCAAAGCCCTTGCAATAAGCAAACCGAAATGCTTGCAAGCCACACAAGCAATAATCAGCAAGAAAAGTTCTTCCGATTCTTCCCACAACCACCTAGTGGTGTAGCAAAGAGCCAGAAACTCCTCTACTGGGTCGGATTTGGGCTGAAATGCTTTGATTCAGCAAAAGGAATTCAGCCTACACAAAAGTAGCAGAGATTACAAGCTTTGGAAATTCGTGGGTCTATCGAAAGCACTCTTTTTGGCTTTAAATAGGACCGATTTGGGCTCTAACATGCATGATCTATCAGTTTAGATCATACCCAGGTGTCAATCATGCCCTGGCATGCATCCAAGAGAGGAATCCGGTCTGCTGTAGTTGGATCAGCCATGTATCAGAAAAGCATTCGAGCCTTTCCAAGCGAATTCCCTATTGGTTCATTCAAACCAATAGTATCGTGCCACGTGGCTTCCTTTAACATTTATATTAATGTTACAAGGAACCATAGCTAATGTTTTATTGATAACATTAAATGTTGTGCCCCTAGGGCCAACTTTGCTAACCCCTGAATGTCCCCATAGCCCGATTACGAGCTTATGGTCCGCCGCATAGCCACTATGCCCCCGGCATGCTATCGACAGTACCCCCGTGCTCATGGATATCCGTCAGGAGTCCGTAAAAACGACCACCCCTGGAAGCACCTGTAACATGGTGGAGGTCCATACTCTTGAGCATGCATTAGTGGTGTTGCCCACTGTAGTAACTGCTGCATCTGATTCCTCATCTGAGCCAACCTTACATTTACTGTTTCAACTGTCATGTCTTGTTCGTCATCGTGTTCCCGGCCGAACAAGTTCCTGTGTTGCCACTGCTGCTGCCGGCCTTGGCCTTGAGACCCTGAACCGGTGTTCCTGGCTGCAAGTATTGGTCATCAATGTTGTTATTGAAGTTATACATCACATGACATCATTTACAGGTCAATTATTGTTAACCATGAAAAGAAATCAAGTTGAAATTCAACTTTTAAGTTAACAATGAGTTACAATAATTAATGTGTTAAACTTGTACATTATAGGGAAATATGTAATAGTACATAGAAATCTCAAGACATATTTTTTAATACATTTAATGTACATGGACGCAATAATTGTTCATCGGCGAGAGCCCTTCATTGATTTGAAGAAGTTCTTCACATCCTTAAGTCGAAGGCCCTTGCCGACGTTCCGCAAGATGTTCCTGGAAGATCCACCTTTGAGAGCTCAAGCCATTTGAGGTGGAGGGAGTGGAGGTGTTGTTGCCGCAACGACCGTCATTGGTGCGTCTCTCAAGTGGCCCCTGGCGAAGTTAAAGCTATAGAGGACCACGGATCTCTTGAAAAGAATGATGTGATCCGTGTTGCTGCTCAGCTTGGAGTGCTGTCCGAAGCCTGAGGGCGCTATGAGGAGCGCCACGGCTTCCTCTCCTCGCGGGCTGAACTCCTTGTGAAAGACTATCAGCTGCCCC
Organism: Isoetes taiwanensis; assembly: GCA_021234155.1. NCBI lineage: Eukaryota > Viridiplantae > Streptophyta > Lycopodiopsida > Isoetales > Isoetaceae > Isoetes > Isoetes taiwanensis. Next base: position 2,378,058 of record JAJEKV010000063.1, read on the forward strand.
TGACTGAGGACTGGAAGATAGTATCGAAGCGCCTTTCCCCTTCCTATGGTATGAGTACCTGTGCCCTTTCTTTGAGCCGCTCCACCGTAGACGTCCAATGCTAGGATGTCTTCATGATCCCTCCACATGGTGGTTGCACTATCCAGATTGATGTTGCTGGATCCCTCCCACATACTTCGCGATCGAACGGTTCGGTTAGAGCTCGGTCCCTTCCCTGGTCTATACAACCTGCTTTGGATTTCTTGAAATTCTTCCCCTGGGATGATTGGCTGTTGTCGATGATAAATTTTCCTTATGTATTCGTAAGCGACGATGTCGGACATCGTCTCGCCGGTGTAGGAGTGTCGCTCTGCTACTTCCCTTGGGACTTCTTGATAGGTGTAATCGATGAAGTCGCTATGCTGTTCCTTTGCAATCAAACCTAAGAGCTCGTCGATTCTGAGCCCCTCTTCTTGGTAGTATGGGAGGTTGAGGATGTCATTTGCCAATATGTACTCTTCCCCTTCAATTACTATCGACGATGGAGTTGTGATGCCGATTGGTGGTTCGTTGGCCTGTCTGATGTCATCATCATGCCTTGCTATTTGTCTCTCCATTCTTGCCGCCTCTCTGCTCTCCCAATCTGGGTTTTCTTCCCCTAGCTGCTCATAATCCTGCTCAATCTGGAATGCTCCCAATGCCGTGCCATGGTACTTGTACTTTGTTGATTCAATTTCATGGATCTGGCCTTGCTCCATTCTTGTATTGAGTGGCGCTAGGTCCAACGGCTGGATCGAAGGCTCCCCCACCCTTTTGACGGCCCTGTACTGCATAAATAAGGTGAGGGCCGCATGCGCCGAAATATACCTATGTCTGTGGGCCTTACAACTCATGTAATCTGGCATATCCTTCGTCCTGTCCCACAGCTGCCCCTTGACTCTAGATCCCCCCCCTCCCCCCCAATGGCTTGGCTCAGTGACTCTAAAGATACCCACTTTTCTCCCCTAGGGGAAAGGCTAATTTCCCAGGGTAAGATCTGCTGGTCATACTGGCAAACTATATCGGTATAGTAAGGGGTTCTGGTCAGGGTTGCATGAAGGTCAAAGAGATGATCAAACACATGGAAGGCCTCTTCAGCAGGGAAATCACGGATGTGGTTGGCACTGTCGTACCATTGAACAAAGTTCGTGGGCGCCATTGAGCAGAGATAGATGTAGAAGATGGCTTGGAAGAACTGACAAAAACTTGGAAAATCGCCTAAGATGGTGAGAGCAAGTTTGGTGAAGGGAAAATGGCAAATGAGGTCCCCTTATATAGACTAAGGCTGCCTATGTTTCCGTGCACAAGGGTTCTTGATCAAACAGGCCTTTGTTCGAAGGCTATGGATCTCCAAATAAGGTAACATAAAGTGCAAATTTAAGCAAAACAAGTCAAGGAACACTACATCGCAATTTGTTGGGTCAAATTTGGGCAATTCATGGTCAAACTAGGTCGACTCGGGTCACTTCGCGCGAAAGGGGCCTGCATCGCGAACGCAGAGGCGTTTGGCGCGGAGTGACTGGAGTGGGCTGATTTCTATGCAAAACAAACATTTCTAAGGGTTGTAAGATAGTGAAATGCCTATTTGGATCAATTCTAGGCTAGCTAGCAACTTGTTTCATGCTAATTGGACATCTAAAAGTGTAAGTTTACGCGACTCGAGTGGCTTCGTGCGAAAGGGGCCTGCATCGCGAACGCAGAGGCGTTTGGCGCGGAGTGACCGGAGTGGGTCGATCTCGACCTAATTTTTTATTTTTGAGAAAAAAATTTATACAAATTAAGCATTTAGGAGTATACTATGTTGCAAAAGATTATATTACAATTCAATTCGTATAAAAACACTTTTATGCTAATAAGAAATTAATTTACAGAAAAAAGACACTTTTATAGATATGGAGTAGAAATGTACAGACAAAAGCTTATATGTATATAATTTGCTTTATGTACAAAATTGGCTCCTCAAGGCTTCTCCTTGTGAATTCTCCTCGTCAAATGGAGGTCCTTGGGCATGACTGTCACCCGCTTGGCGTGGATTGCGCAGAGGTTGCCTTCTTCAAAAAGCACTTTCGGCTCCACCTCTGCCGCCTCTGCGGGGGACCAGGGCTTGTCGATTAGGGTTACCACCTGTAATTCGTCCGGAACTCTTGCATGATTTCTCGCAGGAGTCGCTCGAATGGCGCCTTCCTGATGAGGAGATTAGTGCATTGCTGGAAGTGCCTAATCTCCCGGAACACACGGACATGCTTAGAGTTGGGCCCGTGGTGCACCTTCTTTGGCGGCTCTAGTCTTGGTGGTGGCGGCTTGGGCTGGTTCTTCGGCCGCCCACCTCTAACGTACTTTTGTACATTTTGCTTGCAGTACCAGTCATTGTACCTCTTCCATCTGCGGAGGTACTCTTGGTACACCTTCTTCTTGCGGCAATTTGGAATTCCGCGATCTTGTTTTAACATAAATTCCCGCTCGCCCACCTTCGACTTCTTGATCACCTTAGGTGGCTTGGGCCACTTAGGGTATGGTGGGCGGGCGTCGGGGTTTGAGGGCTCCCCGGTGTCTTCTTCGGGCTCTTCTTCTGTTTGCCCTGCTCCTTCACTCCCCTTCTCTTCCTCCTCCTCATCAGTAGGGTCCCGACGAGGCTTCTCAATGTGGACCGTCCCCCTTGGACGGTCCTGGTCCCTTTTGGACCGCTTCTCTCTCTGTCTTGTCTCATTCTCCCTCTCCCTCTTCTTCCTCTGGGCCCTCTCCTCGGGCCATTCCGCCACCTTCTCCTTGCCCTTCTTCTTGTTCGAGGTGCCAACCTGGGTGCTCTTCTACTAGTCTTTGCTCTTCTTTGCTCCTGGCTGCTTCTTCTTCTTTGCTCCTCACTCTCTAGCGATCACATTTGCTACTCCTGGCTTCTTTGCTCCTCCTTCGGTGGGACGGCCAAATGAAGTGAAACGGTCTCGTCAGATCCCCCTGTGTCTCCACAGAGGAGCTGCGCTAGGCTTTCTCCTCGGAGGCGTGGAAGGTGTCGTCTGTGGAGCTAGACGACTCCTCCTCCCTCCCCGGCCGAAGGTGTTCGGGCACTTGTTTTCCTCCTCTCGCCGCCTTTGCCATCGAGGGTGTGCGCCTTGGGCTATACTTTCTGGCTGTACATTTGGTGCGCGCCATGTCTTACGGTTAGGCAAACTGATTACGTTAAGCTGGTTATCAAGGAAGGAGGTTTAGGCAAGGTTAGGTAGAAAATGGGGTGGCAAGAAGATATTTAAAAAGGGAAGATGCTCTAGGGAATATTCTCCTACCATTAATAGCCCTATTAATTAGCCCCCCTTATTAATTACCCCATTATACATACTTATTAATGTATGGCTAATGTTGTATCATACTATGAAATTCGAATTTTTCTAATGGTTTGAAGTGTCAATTATGAATTTGCGCCATTTTTCACCCGGGTCTCGGATTGGGATGATTCTTCGACCCATTTTGGATGAAATCTGATGCTGATGCATAATTTCCACTTCAATTTTACTAGAATGTTAATTTGACTCATTCTTTTTCCCCCATCTAACAACTTAGCCTATTCTTACGGACCCACTACCTAGGAGAAATTTTTTCCCTATCTTCGAGGTTCCATGGTGGAAATTTTCATTCCACACCCTATTAGGCCCGTTAGACTACTTACTAGGGACATGGTCAGTGCTAGTTCTTGGTCAACCAAGAACATCGCTCTGATACCATTGTGACGCTCCCTACAAAATATACGGCACCCGGTCGTACACACCGTAGGAAATCCCCCATCTGGTCCTTCGACTGCACGGGCCCTCCGTCTATCCCACACTCCAGGGTACCCCTGGAGCGAGAAGGGGATACGAAGGTGTCTTGCGCGCCCTTCCCCTATGGGCTCCTATCACAGCGGAAGCATAAACAATGTCAGAACTAACAATAACAATACAACATACTACTTCGAAGGGTAGCACATCCACATATCCATAGCTACAACAGAGATAAACATATGCCGCAAAACATGCGAGCTCCTACCCAAGGCTCAGACTCATGGGAAGGTAGACTGACGGCTAGGCCTCAAGATAGAGCAGACCGAGTCATAACAATGGCGGGGCTGGCTATAGACAATGGCTAGGGTTGACCACTCCATCCGCCCCTCCTGTGCATACTTTGCAGATGGGCTCGATCGGGCTCTGGCATGACTCTAGCCTTCCGGATACGCAATCTCATGGTATCACCCATCGAGACTACTCCGGGTTGCATCTCCCCGGTCCATTAAGGCAGGAAGGGTTGCATCTCCTCTTCCCGGGGTCTAGAGGTTCCCCGGGCGGCTAGAGAATCGTGGCGACACACGATTCATCCCCGACTTAACCCCCCAAAACAAGAGCCAGGCCAACACCTGCAGCTCTTGAGAGGCAGGACAACACCATTGCCCCATGAGGTGTCGGACCCATGCCCGGCCCACAGAAGTGACCGGCCATAAGCCTAACCCGCTATGGGGTCCCCAGTAGCCACGCTCAGTAGGGACCCTCCCTCCATATCTCCTCTAGCCCCGTTATGTAGTGCTGACTCACATCATAGCCCCCGTAGCCCGGTGGGTTCCTATGCACAGGCTGCATAATAATAGGAACTAAAGGGTCTAACGAGAAGCATTACTAAGTAAGGCTACTAGGTCTCTACCCCCCTTCCCAATACAAGAGGAGCAAACATGATCAACCATCATCAATAATCATCAGAATAACATCTAATCTAATCATACATATCTAACTTACAGTTAGGGTTCCTTGACCAGATGTTGAATAAGGTTTCTAGGATGGATCTACTCTAGATACGAAATACTAACTCATCTGGAGTGCTAACTTCCAGATGAACTACTAAGAACACTACTCCAAATACCTGCTCCCGAAGCGCTCCCTCCCATTCCTGGCGTCTCCATGGTCCTCGAAGTGGTCGAAGCCGCACTCACCCCAAGATCGTGCACGCATTCTGGGGGCAACTACACTAGGCTATGCCACAGCAAACGACGCTCGAAACGGGGTTTCGAGTGCGAAGAAGGTTTCCAAGGTGTTAGGGCCAGGAAAAGAGGTCTAGGGTTAGGGTTTAGGTTAATATAGATTAGGGTCCACATGGGATGACATGTTGTTTGGGGTCTGGGTTCGGGAACTCCTGCAAGACAGCCCTCTGTGAGGACCCTTGGATCTAACAGGAGAATCCGGGGGACTATGTCACGCGGGATTTGCAAGAAAAGAACAAGAAGAAGAAGACAGAACCTAAGAGAACAATGAGAGGAAAATGATAAGCTTCCTTGATATCAATGATGAACATACATGAGCTCTCGCAATCGAGAGAAGACTGAAGAGAGACAAGACTCAAAACTCATCTAAAAACTCATGTGCTAGCTCTACTCATATATATAGTACAATGGCCTTTGGCCCAATATAGACACTCTGACTGATCTCGGTGCCGACTCCTGGAAGGAGGCCTGATTTGCAGGAATGTTGGCGGTGCCTCTTGAAGTGCCTAGAATCACGCTGACGCTGACGCGGGCGGTGACGGCCCGTCACTTATCTGAGCGGCGCCTCTTGATAGGCTGCTGCTTGGTCTTCTGCGGGGCCTTGGATGGCTGACCCGTGGTTGACTGCGGATCCTTGAGCTTGACTTGGTCCGTCGTATGCATGAATAGTCATGTACCAGGAGGCACAGGACTAACACTCCCTCCCCACCAAACGACACTCAGGGTGAAGAAAAGGAGGAAGTGTTTCTGAAGGCGGGAAGCCATCAGTCTGAAAGTGATCCTCACGGGAATGAGGACGGGCACCATTATGGTACTGGCCAATGAGATCCTGGCGTGTTTGAAGAGCAGGAGGAGTGTGGAGCCCAAGGGCAGGATCAGCATCAATGAGAAAATGAGAGCGCACCATGTCTTCAAGGGCAGCGTGGGCGTCAGAAGAAACAAACTGACATTCCATGAGCAGGCAGGTCTGGAGGCCGAAGGCACTGACGCTGGCATTCGGATTGCAGTAAAAAATGGGACGCTGCCGATTTAAGGAGCTGAGCAAGATGCATTTTAGAGCCGCACAAAAACCTGCTTGAAGGTGGACTGAAGGATCTGGTGAGGTGGCGGCGATTTGCGCAAGAAGGTGTCAAGACCATGTAGCGCATCAGCAGGGCGTTGCCAACCACGCTCATTAGCAATATAGATCCAATTCGTGGTGTTATCAAGAGTGGCACCCTCCTCCCAATGGGAGCGGCGAACAAAACGGGGATCCCACCGGAGATCCGTCGAGAGCTGAGGTGGAGTCCATCCAGCATGGCTATCCATGACCTTTGTCCAAAAGGGGAGACGCCAATCAGAAGTCAGGAACCTGGGGCGTGGAGGAACACCCAGGGAAGCATAGGGAGAGGAAACCATGCCCGTGGGCGTAGGTTGCTGAGCCTGCTCCCGGAATTCACTGACAAGGGCCAGATCAAGAGCTTTACACCAACGATCCCAGATAGAGGCAGAGAGTTGAGAGTTGACAGGAGGGCTATCCCAGCCTGTGGGGACTGTCTTGCTATCCAGAAGAGCACGTAATTGATTGTAACCGGCAAGGTGTTGCATATAAATTTGTGCATAGGGAAGATCCTCAGAATGTCCTAGATACTTCCTTATTTGTTGTAGCACTTCCGCTTGCCAGAGAGGTAAATGATGTGCAAGCTCAGGCATGTACTCTTGATGAAGAGCGTGTGTCTGAGCATGATCAGCGAGATAGGGGTTGTTATCCTGAAGCAACCATTGAAGAGTGGGGTCACCCTGAAAGTTCTGTCGTGGCCCATCCCGAAATCTCTCCTGTGTATCACCCAGATAGAAATCATGAAAAATGTAAGCCATAGGCTGAACAGTTCTGAAGGTGATGAAGTCTGGATCATCGCAGTGAATGAGATCAAATACCAAAAGGGCACAGCATAAACCTTTGTCTTCAATTGAGAGTTTGGGCCAAATCCGAAGAAAATCTGCAGTGCGCAGGTGAACATCCACAGGACCATCAGCCCCATGCCACTTCAGAAGAAAGAGGTGGCGGCGGGCAACCACATAATCCAGATAGCAGGAAGGAACTGGGAAATCAACAGGCAGCTGGCTAACGATGGCAATATAGCCGTCAAGTTTGGTCTGTGCCTCATCAGCAGACTGAATAGCGTGCTGTAACTGTTGTTCAAGGTCACGGATCCTGTGGTCCTTTTCTAACAGAAGGCGTGACTGGTCACGGACCCGTTTCTGAGAAGTGTGGATCTGTGAGGTGGATTGCCCAGGAGCATTGAGTCGAAGCACGGCAATCTCCGCGTCATCCAGAATTTTCTGTTTCTGAACCTCCGTAAGCTGATCGTGGAGGGATGTGAGCTGAGAAGTCTGCGTGGAGAGCTGAGCCGTCAAAGAGGCAATTTGAGCGTCACGCTCGGTAAGGTTTTGAACTTGAGTGCTGTAATTGTCACAAAGCTCTGAGTACAAGGCGTTAAGCTTAGCAATATCTTTCTCTTTGTCACTCAGGAGAGTATCTTTGGACTTGTTTTGCTCCAATAAGTCCTGAATTTCGGATTGGAGTTGAGCCTGCTGATCTGTAAGTAGGCTGGTCTGATCCTGTGCACTTTTGAGATCTATACGGGCTTGTAAGAGAGCGCCGTGCTTGTCTTGAAGTTGGGCCTCCAAAGTTTGAACTTGTGCAGTGGCAGCTTGAAGGTCACGGTGAACCGCATCTGAGGCCGTCAGGGCCGTGTGAACCCCATTTATAAGAGCTTCTTGGGATTCTTGTAACTTTAGAACAGCAGCTTGAGCATCCTGCTGATACTGATACAACAGCTGACGAGGGTGCTGTGGTGGTGGAGCCTGCTGTTGCCTGGTTTGCGATGTTTGTGAGACATGGTGTGAACTGGAATGCTTGGATTCTGTAGCAGAGGAGGAGACAGTGACATGGGAGTGCGGAATTTTGACATGACCAGAGGAAGAAGGGTGTGAAGTGCCAACTTGGTGAGTCTGAGGAAGGGACTGCTGAGTGGAATTTTGAGAATGAGAGTTTGTGGGAGGAAAGTAATGACAGATGAGGGCTTGAAGATGGCCTCCCACAGAAGTTTCAGAGGTAGAAAGGGCAGCCCGAAGACGGTCAATTTCTTGGAGAAGACGGTAGAACAACAATTGGGGCCAATCAATGTGGTGCGTGGAGCGAGTAGCAGTGATCACCATATTATAGAAAGGCTTATTGATATGGGTGTTCTTGATAGAATACCCAAGGTACTTGCGCCACAGAAACTTAACAAAAATTTCATGGGGCTTGTCAATATTTGTCAGGCGATGCACATTGGCGTGATAAGCAGGAGCACCAAACTTAGTGACATCGAGATCCCGTATGGCGCACCAAGATAAACAAAGGGGTTTGCAAAGGAATATGGAATACCTCAAAATCAGTCTTTGAGTCGAGTGAAATGGTAGTGCCATCGACCATTGTGGTGTATCCATACGGGCTATTGACGATGTTAGCGATGAACTGCTTCAACTGGTCAGGATTTGGAGCCGGAAGGTCCATTTGTGAAAATTCGTAAAGCTTCTGGCGTTCTGCGACTGCACGATTTGGGCCAACAAGGGCTTCACGGAAAGTGGGCGTCAAGAAAGATACTGACTCGAAAAGAGCCGGTTCCCTGGGAGCAGTAGCTTGAAGTGTAGGAAATTTTGGAGCAGCCATGGCAAAGAGCTTCAGAAAAGAACGGTGATGCAAGGGCGGAGAGCGGAGATGAAGGCTTAAGAACCGAGGACGGCGCAGAGGGGACGAAAAAAGGTTTAGGGCGCGCAAATGGAGGTGAAGAGGCATGATAAGGGCGAAGCTGCAACCGTTGATGGTGCCAGGTGTCGAAAGATGCCAAGGAGACGATTGAGAGGCAAAAATTTGGCTAAGTCCCCAAACAACAAAGGGAGAAGTGATGAACGGTGGGGATGAGGCGTGAGAGAATGATGGGATGTGACAGATGGCCAAAGGACACACATTAATGTTCGACGGGTGTGAAAAGAAGCAATGGCATTTAATGCTGGCAACTCGAAGTGGGATATCATTAAAACGAATGTGTCAGAGGGTACCATGGCTAGATATGCGGCGGGAGAAAAGATTCTCTTTTTAGAAACAACCTTGCATTGCAAACACGTTGGCGATTTTTTTTTGATTGGTCCACGTCGACAAGGAGTGCCTCAGTTGGCTATATAAGACGAACCGGGAGTGAAGCGAAGACATCCGATGGCGCTCAGCATGGCGGCTGCTGGTTTGAACGAGAACTGCACTATGCCCACTAACTGTCAGGAGTGGATTACCTGCAAGATGGATTGTCTGGACCTCTGGCGCTGCCACAATCGTAGCCTGAGAATGGATGGCTGGTGTGCCGGGATGGCTGAACATCCCGATCCGAAGACCAACGGGATGGAGGTGGTGCTGCACCTTCGGACCCCCCGAAAGGTAACCTCTACCACCTCCTCGCATCACCTCTCCGCTCCAATCCGGGTAGAGGGTTTTTCTTCTTAGGTTTTTAGTAGATAGGGCTCTGAGCCCGTTTTTGTATATAGGGCAGTGCCCTTAGCGGAAAGAGCTGGGCTGTGCCCACATTTTGTAAAAATTTCCACCTATAATATAATATGCCACCTTTTTAGTCACTATCTGTTGTGTTTGCGTCTTGAACTGTATCTGTTTGTTGATTTTCACTTGCTGTGGTATGAAATGTTTTGAGGCGAAAGCCATTAACCAGTGTAGGTAATGGAGTTCCATCTAACTCAGCCAGCTAGAAAATGCTGGGTTGAACCACTTGAACTATTTGATAAGGGCCAAGCCATCGAAACTTAAGCTTACCCGGAAAATTTTTGTACCGAGAATCATAAAGAAGAACCAAATCTCCTTCTTTGAATGTTTTTGTCTTCATACGTTTGTCATGGAGAGATTTTTGCAACCGTTGTCCATGAAGAACACGACTATAAGCATCCCTTCTAAGTTCATCCAACTGTTCCAATTGATAAACCCTTTCTTTGAGTGCAGCAGGCGGATTATGGGCAGTAGCCAGTTGAAAACGGAGAGTGGGGAGAATGTACTCAAAAGGCATGAGAGCTTCTTGACCATAAACCAATTTGAAAGGAGTGTGACCAGTAGCTATTTTGAAACAAGTATTGTAAGCCCATAGAACAGTAGGAAGCTTGGTTTGTGTGACGTTCCAGCACAGTATACGGTCCCAGGACGTATACTGTACTGCCCCGTCACGCATACACGCCACTCCGACCGACGTGTACGCCAACGGATAGCCAGGTAAGTAGCCCTAGGGGGCAACTTGCTAGGAGTGTTCATATATTATTAATGTGCACATGTGCACATTAATGAGGGCACACCTTTCCATGTTGGCATATTTTGCCACCTAGCCATTAAAGGCAAGTGGGGCCTTTCCAATTATCCCACATGCCAAATTGGGTAATTGGAAACCCTAGCCTAAACCCCATGTCTATTTAGGGTAGGAAAACCCTAGCTTGCTAGTTTTCGTCCTTAGGGTTTTAGAGCTCAGTTTTGGCTGCCCTAGGAGCCAAAACCGCCTCCCAGACGACGCCCAAGCGAATTGCACCATCAGTTCCCCTGAATTCGCTCAGCTCAGCAGGATGGTTGAACTCAGGTCAGGAGGAGCCACTCAAGGATCAGGTATTTGGTCAATTTAATAGCTTAAACCGTCTTCTAGTCATAGAATCAGTAGGTTTAGACTATTAAATTGCCCATAGTAGCTATCTAGATCTTAGATCTCGGACACTAACTAAAGAACCTAACTCTATGATTAGATCTAGTTCTTTAGTTCTGCTGTGATGTATTTGGATGATGTCTCTCTGTGAACTCCTTGTATTGGGAAGGGGGGTAGAGGCCCTAAAGCTTGTAGTTGATGCTCCTAGAGTAGCCTCTCTAGCACACTTTGTAGATCTCGGCACGTGCACAAGAGCCCCACACAGTTTGTAGGTGGAGGGCGGGCGGCTTATAAGGAGGCTCGTGTTAGACTCTTGAGCGATCCCTATGGTGTGTTAGTACTGCCGGGGATCATTGTGACTAGGTCTAATGGCTTGCCACTGCGTGTGGGCAAGGCATGGGCTCGACACTCGTGAGGTGGTGAATATGACCTTCCATTGAGTTCAAGTCGAATACGGGCAGTGGCCCTCTAGTCACCTTGAGTCAGCATGTAGATCTCTGGAGGGAGAGATCCCTACCTGCCCCATCGGAACTGGGGAGATGCAACCCAGGATATAGCCCCCTTGGCTATGCATCCGTGAGGACTCTGATCGAGTCCCAACACTTTTCAGCCTACTCTGCAAAGTGTGCACAGGAGGGGCGGATGGAGTGGACAACCCTATGCCATGTTCTTATGCCAGCCAAATCCATTGCCATGAATTCTGTCTGCAATGAACTCTGGAGACCCAAGCCATCAGTCACCCTTGAGTCTGAGCCTTGGGTAGGATTCCCCATGTGATGTGCTGACCACTGTCTATGCAGATGTTGATATACCACCCCTCAGGGTGGATGGAGGATTCTGTTGGTACTGACATGTATGTTTACGCTTCCGCAGCTAGGTAGGCCCTGAGGGAGACGGGGTAGAATGACACCTCCACTCTCCCCACTGGGACTCGTTACGGGTGCAGTGATATGTGGAGGGCCCTGTATCAGCATGGAGCTGGTGTGGGGGAAGAACTCCTGTTTGTATACGGTGAGGGCACCGTATACGAGTAGGGGACGTCACAGTGGTATCAGAGCAATGTTCTTGGAGACCAAGAGCAAAGCACTGACCATGTTCCCAGTAGTACTAACCTGATAGGGTCCTCAAGCCTCGAAAAGTGGGAAAATTTTTTCTCACCTTTGTAGTTATGCTAAGCTAGTAACAATTAAGTGAATTGGAATTTAACAAGATTAAAAAGAATGAGCCAAAATTTTCCAAGTGAGGTGGTCTCCTGATTTCCGCTGATCATAAAACTAACTTTTTGTTTTGAAGCGAGGCAAGCTATGAACATTGAATAAGAACACCAAAACATGATGAATTTGAGAAAAATAATGTGGTAAGGCTAATTCTAAGGTAGGAATTAGTTAGAATAGCATGTTTTAATTACCTAAAAACCCTAGAAATGTATGAGATCTCACATTTCCTTTGTGTGCAAAAACTAAACATTAGTATTGGAGCAGGGCAAGAAGACCAATAAATAGGAAAAAGTCTGAAATAAGCATAAATTTTAGATAAGTTAGTGCCTTAGCATGTTAAACGAGCAACTTGAGTTTTGACCTAAAATTCCACAAGCTATAAATAGATGTAGAACCCCCTCATTTTTTAGTCCAAGCCCTAGAAATCATCTTCCCAACTTAGGCGATCTTTCGGCGCTTTTATCCGATTGTGATCCGTAAAGCATGGCCCGAACCAAACAGACCGCAGAGCGTCGCCCGGCGAAACCACCAGCGCCGGTGGCCGATCATTCGAAGATGCTTCGAGAGGCTCGCGAAGAGGGGTCGTCTTCGCGCCGGACGAAGAGCAAGACACCTCCGACGATTGATGTCTTCAACCGCCAGTGGAGCAGGCGAGGCCACATCACCAAACTCCATGGACGACGAGCGCGGGAGGTGTATGAAGAAATAGAGCCGGAGATCCGGCGCCAAGAACAAGCGGGTACCATTCGACGCCCCACGCAGATCCTCGAAAGCGGGATGAGCAGTGATGTGTCCGGAGCCGGGAGGTAGCGCGTACCTTAGAAGGTTCATCGAAAGTAAATCTGGCCGTGAAGAAAAGGGAAGACAAAAAGAGGAAAAAGGAAGGAAGAGGAACAAAAGGCGCAAAGAAAAGAAGAAAGAGAAAGGGAAGTTCGTACGGGCATAAGGAGAACAAAGGATTGCCGTAAGGAAGAGGAACCCAAATATTATCATCAAGGAGCGGCAACGTGTGAACCCCCAAACCCCTCCGGCGACTCTTCTGAGGAGGACTTGACCCCTAATTGCGGTGGAAGCTCTTCCAAGCACCCAGGCGATGAACAGGGAAGCACCGATGCGGCCGGCACACAGCAGCCGGCACGAGCAACCCCGCCAGGACCAAGTCTTTGAACCCCCCGAAATGTACGGCATGGGATAGAAAAAGCAACCAAGACCTGCCGGGAAGCCCTCGTCACCAAGCCGTGGTGAAGATCTTCCAAGGAAGATGAGGGAGCCCCGAGGCCTACATGAAGAAATGGGAGGCCTACAACCAATATTATGAAGAAAATAGGGTTAGGGTCATCGAGGGAGGGCGAATGACGGCAAACCTTAAAGCCGCCACCACCGGAAGCCCAAGGTTCCCAAGCCACCACCAAAGAAGAAAGCTGATAGAAAGGAGGTGGAGAGAAGAGTGCTAAGGGAGATTAGACACTTCAACAGCGACTACGGTCTCCTAATCCCAGTGCCCCCTTCGCTCGGTTGGTGCGTGAAGTGATCTTGAGCCTCTGAGCGGACTTTAGAGTCACGGACGAAGTGCGGCAATGCAAAGGCGGTGAGGCAAAGATAGTACAACATTTTGAAGATTCAACGGCTGCACTATCCACGCCAAGCGAAGTAACCTTAATGCGACAAGACATGAGTCTTAAGACCGCGATAAGGGAGAGCATATAGAAACTTTTGTTGTAAATAATTAAAATTTTGTAATAGAGAGCAATTTTGTGTACCTTGATGACATAAACTTGGGTAATTAGAGCAAATTAATAAGTTCTAGCTTTTATTTCGGTGAAATAGGACATTTGGGGCCGAGACATGATGTCTCCACATTTCGGCGCCTAAATCATAAAAACAAAAGTTAGGATTGAAGCGGGCGCAAAAGGCTTGTGAGACCTCGCCCAGCTTGACCAAAACGACTCCAAATCGACCAAATAAAGGGTCGATTCTGCCCTAATTTGATGAGCCCATTACCCTTACACCATTAGTTTACCCAAGTTGGACATCTTTGATTGAAATGAGACTGATGTCTCACATTTCGCGCTGGTGCAAAAAACAAAAAGTTAGTTTTGAAGGCGGGCATGGCGTGAGACCTCTTACTAATTCTTCACCGGGACTTGTCAAAGTCACCTTCAACCCTCTTGCATAGCATCTTTTAGGTAACCTAGCCTTGCTCAAGCATCTCCTATAGTCCTCAAACTCCTATTTTGACCTCGGATAAGTTAGAATTACCCAATCCTAGGAAATTTTCAAGTCATCCAAAATTAGGGTTTCCCTTTTTCTATAAATAAACCCGTCACTTCTCGGATAGCACCCTACAAATCTGCTCCTGTCCTTCTAGCCGATTTCCCAACTCCTGGCTCTTGCAACCGTTTGTTACCCTCTTACGCAATTAATCAATGGCAACTTCTGATTCGAGAGATGGTGCAGCCCGGCGCTCATCTTCTTGAGGCCGGCGTCGACCAAATCTTCGGATCTTGGGGAAGGAGGTAGGCGTCAAGCAACCTTGACCCCGGCTTATAGTAGAGTCTTGGCTGAGTTCCAAGCTAGGGTAGAACCAGTAGCTAGTGCAACTCCCCTTGTGTAGGATATTTTGTTCCTAGGCAGGTCCCTGCGAGCGACATTAGGCGATGTCCCGGAACATGCCAAATACCTCTCAAACAAAAGCAAAGCGCACACGAGCCAATGGTCCTAATCATCCATCGGGGACCAAGTACTTCTCTTTCAACACTGCCACGGCAATCTTTCTCACCCAATCGCCGAGAACATTGTGGAAACCTCCATTCCCCATGGGCGTGGATCCATTAGCCGTGCTTGAGAACAAGCGGCTCCTCACCGCGATATGAGCAGGGCAGGAAGGGAAGGAAGAAGACTTCGGATGAGCGAGGAATGCGAGGAGGAGGAAGGCGATGTCGAGCTTCGACCCAGCCGAAGGCGGCGACAAGCGAGCGAGAGTGGCAAGACTTGAAAGAAAGCCGTGGACTCTCCGAGTCAGCGCCACCCCTCCGGGTTAGGCATCACAAGCCTAGCTCCCATTATCGTCGAAGGTGAGGAGTTTACGCTCCTAGCGACATTCAAAACCTCGGTCGCGGGGGAAAGGGAGTGCCGACTGAAGAGTTGCTGCACCAACTCAGAAGAACGGACTTGGGCGACTTCATCGTCAGGAGAGTCCCATTCCCCTCAAGTAAGGGAAGCCCGACACTTACGGGAGGTTTACCTCAGACATCCAAGCCCTCTGACAACATCAGGCTGATTATGGAGGCGGACAAGGCCGAGAACAAGCTACCAAGCCGGAGGAAGAGTTCCTTGCTCTCCGGGAGCAGATGGGGATCCGCTATCACGACCTCAAACATCCTAGCGGCAAGCTCGTCCATGCACCTCCCGGGATAGGGCAGCCCGATTCGACCTCGGGAGGGCTTCACCAGCGATCGAGAGACTACGAGGGGAGCTCACCACGGTGGAGGTTGATGATTTGAGGCGGAACCGCAGCTGGATGCAGAGTGGCCGAGGGGCCCGATCTATAGCAATAGTCACTACGCTATTACACGCCATTCTTGATGGATGGAAGAATAAGCGGTTATCCACCTTAAATTCACCCCAGGGCGAGGAAGGAGTATCGTTGCTGATTGCACTCGGGATTCGGCCCGGCATGCACGGCTACCCCTTAACACCGAAGTATGCAATCACGGTGAAAAAAGCGGTAGCACTTTCGGCGTCTTCGACTTAGCCATACCTTCTGACGGCGGGCAAGGCCCTGTCGGTGGCGGCTTATACCTCCCATGAGAATAGAAGATTTGGCAAGGGCATTACAAGGTGGATCTCCGGCCAATGTCCTTAGGAACTTGGGCCATTCGGTGGGAACGGCCCAAGTGAAAAAGTTCTGGAGGATAATCCATCTTCAGGCATCAACGAAATGATTAGCGATGGTTGCAAGTTCTTGTATTAGTGTAATATAAAATATAAATATAACATTCTCTTGCACTATAAATGTTTTGTTGATATATTTTGTGTCCCCTCAACCATGCCAACAAACATAAATAATGCAAGAAAGCAAGGAAAACTAACCATGTAGATATGAACCACTTGTGTATGCGGCTAGAGGCCTAAAAAAGCGGGGAGAACGACAAGCTGCGGGGAACTTACTGAGGAGCCCGCCCATGGTGCACGCCCGTGAAGGAACACAGCTTGAAGAATTTGGACAAATGACCCCGGAAGAAGAAATATAAAAATGAGGGCCGGACCTCGAGCGAGATAAAGGCCTTGCTAGCCGCTGGCGGCGAGGCTTGAGGTTGGTGGAGTAGCGCTCAAGCTGCCCGCAAGCATCAGCTCGGGAGAAACGGTAGAGACAAGAAGAGGAGCAAGAGAGGAGGTCCCCGGCTTCCGGACTCCTCCCGCTCAAGCTCAATTCAGACTCCAGGTCGAGGAAGAAGAAGAAGCGAGAACCAAGTCCAAAGCGGGCGAAAGGCGGAGGAACCACCGAGGGACAAAAAGGGACACAAGAACCTCGACTACGGAAGAAAGTAGACTCGTGCATTGGGAAATGTTTGGAAGGCCAGGAAGCTTCGAGCAATTCTCGAAGCGAGACGGGTCGGTGGCATGGAGGCGAGGCTTGGCTTGACTAGATGGCCAATCTGGCAATGCCTATGGTATGAAGGATAAGGATAAAGGCGGGGGTGGCAACAAAATAACCCAAGGAGCAAAGACGCGCATTTGGTGGAAGGGCTATGCCAAGGCTCATGGCTTAAGCGAGGGATGCTTGCAGGTTCAAGAAGTTTGCTAAAAGCCTTCAAAGCGCCATTACGTTCCAAGAGAGCACAAGTCCGGTATGATCTGTGATTCTCCGAGGTTGCGGCAAGGCAACAAGTCAAGTCTAAATAATACGGAGGAATTTATGAGGCTAAAGGGTTTGTATGTGCCAAAGTTAGGTGAGAAGCATGCGATTGAAAGCTACATTGAAGGTCCGAATGAGGAGATCCATAAGCTTGTAAGGGCAATAAACCCTAGAAACGATTATGGGGCGAGTCCAAGGCAATAAGCTTGCAAGGGAGGACCTCGGAATAAATGGCGAGGCAACAAGATATTACCAAGATAAAGGCAAGGCAGCGGCAGTTTAGCCCAAGGACAGCCAGCCCGGGACCAGCTAGAGCCCCATATAGTGGCAATCAAGGGAAGCAGCGGGGAGAAAAGCGGTGTCTTTCAAAGACAAAACGAGAAGGGTCAAACTACTCCAAAGCGGTCACGATCCTTTCTCGCGAGCCATGCCAAGGAAAAGAGACAGGAGTGCATAAAAAGCGGTATGCGCCAGGTGTTTCAGGCGGAGCCATAGGACGCGAAACTGTCCATATGTCATGAGTCTGGCCTTCGCGAAGTTGGGAGATTGGGACACTCTGTCCCGGCGGCGGCGAGGAGGCCCGACTACATTGGGGGTGAGTGTCATATTTTTGCCGCAATAGATCTGGAGCAAGCGAAAGCCGATATAAAGTAATTTCCACGATTAGGAAAGGCCAAGGCCAAGTCATTTATAGTCCCGATAGATTAGGAAGTAGCCATAACTTTGCATCTCCCGAATGGTTCAAATGTTGAAGTTGAAACCATTAAAGTCAAAGCCAAGGCCCGTTGTCTTAGCAAGTGGAGCGATGAAAGGACGGCGGGTAAAAAGAATCAACTTTGACATCGACTTGCGGGGATTAAGATCCGGATAGGGGCCCAAGTAATGGGCATTGGCAAGTACGACTTGATAATAGGTATGGAGTACCTTGGACCAGCGAGGGGGCCATTATTGATTGTGGAAAAGCGGAAGGTGACCTTCCCAACACCCGGCGGCAAGATCATTGAGATAGATAACAGGTAAAGAAGTTGTTCCCATCATGCGGTGCATGTCTTCTAAACATTGTTCAAGTGCATCAAGAGTGAGCAAGTAGCATACATCTTCAAGCTTGAGATTAGCGAGGGAATTGGAAGGAAGCAAAGAAGACAAGATGCTTTCGACAAGTTGCCGAAGCAAATAGCTAAGTTGATCATGGAGTTCCACGATCTCTTTCGAGATGAGATCAAGCGGCTCCCTCCTTATAGAGAGGAGTCGCGAGATAGCACTTTCGAGCAGGGAACAAAGCCTACAAGCAAGGCTCCATATAGAATGACAACGCGGGAGTTGTCGGGGCTGAAGAAGCGGTGCGGGAGCTGCTTTCGACCTAGGTTTCATTAGACCTAGTGTCTACCGCCGTTTGGAGGCGCCCATTCTGTTTGTCAAGAAGAAGGATGGATCTTTGAGGATGTGCATAGACTACGAGCCGGTTGAATAAGCACACCATTAAGAACAAGTATCGCTTCCAAGATCGGGCGACTTGATGGATCAACTTCAAGGAGCAAAGATCTTCTCAAAATCGACTTAAGGTCGGGTTATCATCGATCTGGATAAAGGAGGAGGATATCCACAAGACCGCCTTCGGACGCCTTGTATGGGCATTATGAGTTCCGCGGTGATGCCTTTTCGACTTATCAAATGCCCCCGGGCGTTCATGAGGCTCATGAACGATATCTTGAGGAGTTCACGGACACCTTTGTGATTGTTTTCTTTGATGACATTTTGGTGTATAGCAGATCCCTTGAAGAACACGTGCAACACTTGAGAAGGGTGCTAGAGAAGTTGAAGAGGCACCGGTTATGCCAAGTTGTCGAAGTGCCACCAAATGAGAAGGTGGAATACCTTGGTCATGTGATCTCGGCGAAGGCATCTCGGCGGACCCGCCAAGATTGAAGCAAAGAAATTCAATTGGGGGCGGCCACCAAGAATGTGCACAAGATCGAAGTTTTCTCGGTCTAGCGAGGGTACTGAGGAAGTTCGTGAAGAACTTTGCTAAGATAGCAGCCCCGATTAACGCACCCCTACGAGGGCGAGAAGGTGAAAGACTGGGTAGAGCATTGGCACAAAGAAAGCCCAAAAGGGGTTTGAATTGTTGAAAGAAGCTCGGCGGCGGCCCACTGCCTTGACCTTGCGGACCGGAGAAGGATAAGCTTGTAGCAACGGATCACGAGTAAGATAGCTACTGAGTGCGGTGCTTATGCAAGAAGAGCGTGTGGTAGCGTATGATTCGAGAAAAGATGAGCGAGCCCGAGACGCTACCCAACGCACGATCAAGAATTGCTTGCGGTTAAGTATGCGTTAAGAATATGGAGGCACTACCTCTTGGGAAGGAAGTTCCAATTGGATCACCACCATGAGCCTCCAATATGTATTCACGCAACCACACCTCAATGCGAGGCGTGAGGAGATGGATGGAGTTCCTCGAAGAATATGACTTTGATATAGTCTACAAGTCCGGGGAAGCTCAATGTGGTAGCAGATCGCTTTCAAGGCATCCCCGACAACTAGAGTGCATTGCAGCGCAATTTCGACGCTCTCGGCAAATGACTTTGGCAAGAAGATTGAAGAGTCCTTGCCAACGGATGTGGGATTTCGGGAAGTATGGGCAAGCCTCTCTAAGGAGGCTAGAGCAGATAAAAGAGCGGGGAGGCCTTCAAGCATTATAAGAAGGAAGGCAACCTGTTATACCATAAGAACAAGTTGTGCGTGCCAATCATCGGTGTAAGGAAGTTGATCCTCCATGACCGCGCTGCAGCCCAATAGGCTGGCCATCGCGGGATTCATGAAAACATATTTCAAAGTCTTGCGCGGCCTATTATTGGCGAGGAATGAAGAAGCAAATAGCTTCGCTACATCAAGGAATGTCACCTATGCCGCGGGACGAAGGCGGGCAATTCGAATTCGGGGGCATTAGAGCCATTAGCGGTGCCAAACGCTAAGTGGGAGGTCATCAGCATGGATTTCATCACAGGACTCCCAAGAACAGCGAGAGGCAAGGATGCCTTGATGGTAGTGGTCGACAAGTTGTCAAAGATGGCACATTTTGTGCCTTGCAGGACCACGATCTGACTATGGATCTGACAAAGCTCTTCACCAAAGAGATCTTCAGGCTTCATGGCATGCCAAGGGAGATTATCTCCGACAGGGATCCGAAGTTCATGAGTGCCTTTTGGCAAGACCTCTTTGCGACGATTCAGACCAAGCTATCCATGAGCACGGCGTATCATCCTCAGACGGATGGCCAGACGGAGCGGACCAACAGGATCTTAGAAGACATGCTAAGAAACTATATGCGGAATAAGCAAAGTATGTGGGAAGAATTTATTCACTTGGTGGAGTTGCATACAATAGCACCAAGCGGAATCGTCCCAAATGTAGCCATTTATGATCAATTATGGCTATCGATGCCTAACTCGGACACTTGGCACAACCAGGTGTCAAAAGTAGAAGTTTCGCGGCCGGATGTTGGCCGATATCACGGCGGCTTCGTGGAAGAGGTTCGAGGGTATCACGCTAGCGACAAGAAGTCGACAAAAAGAGCATCGCCGATAAGCATCGAGCGGTAAGAGAGTTCAAAGTTGGAGATGATGTTTGGCTCAAGATCAAGGTGAAGCCGGTGGCTTCGAGGATTGGGAATTGCAAGAAGCTTGCTCCAAGGTGGGCTGGACCTTTCAGAATAGTCGAGAGAGTAGGTAATCAATCCTACAAGTTGGATTTGCCAGCACACCTAAAGATTCATAAGGTCTTCCACGTGAGTTTGTTGAAGAAGCATACTCCAAACCCGCATTTAAGTCTTGGACACTCCAACGTTGTTGGAAATGGCGGAGGAGCAATTTGGAAATAGTTCCAGAAATGATTCTTGATAAAGCCTTCAAGAAGACAAGAAGGTCGGAATTCCTCCAATACTTGGTCAAGTGGAAACACTTGCCAGTGGAAGACGCGACGTGGGTACTTAAGAAGGATTTAGTAAAGCAGTACCCACAGTTTATGGAGCAATGGGACGGCAAGGTCATCTCCGAAGAAATCGGCTCAGGCATGTCGATTTGTGTAGGTTAATTCTTGTATAGATTAATCTCCACGCATGCAACCTATGCTTGGTATGGGTCGCATGCGTTGTTCTGGCGATGATGAGACCACTACGGTGATCTCTAGGGCGTGGTGTAATGTCAATGTAGGCATGACCGCGTTTCCGATTGGGCGAGTGGAAGGTAGATTAGAAAGTCTACTTCTGTCCCACGGAAGGAGACGACCTCGAGAGAAAAGAGGTCATTAAGGAATGCATTGATAGGGAAAGCACCTTTAGCCCCATATATGCTTTGATAGGAGGAATCCATCCTTCACGCCCCCCACGCGAGAAGGATATCCTCCACGGGGCAACTAGAGGTGTAGGCATGAGCGGCATATAGGCATATAAGCCGTCTCCACGGCCATTATGGAAGATTCATCCTCTTCCCTCTGGCAGGAGATTAGCCATGCATTCATGTAGATAGGTGGGGTGGTCACCATATAACCAAAATTTATTAAATAATTAAAACGGTACTAACGTAGTGTCGACCTGCAGGCCAGTAGAGCGCTCCGGAGAGCAAGGAGGTCGAGCTACGAAGACTTGCAACACAAGTTTTGTTGGAATGTGTTGCAAGGAATGAAGAGTACCTCGGACAATAATTATAGATATGAAATGTTGAAATTTTGTCTAAACTTAAGATAGTGAATACCTTGTTTAATGATGTTGTGAATTGATAAGTATTCCATAGTATAATGACGTAATAATGTTCTAAAAATATTGCTTTAGGGTAATCTTGGTAAATGTATAAGTATTATATTGTAGGCATCACGTTGATTGCGGGTTCTGCGAGGTTAGGAAGATCCCAAGGTGGGGAGACCCGCGATCTTTGCGAGACGGCATCATTTCAAGGTGGGGAGAATGTGGCGTTCCGGCCACATTATACGGTCCCCAGATCGTATCTTGTCTTTGCCAAATCATACCACCCCGCCCTCCGACCGAAGCGGTGTGCCAAGCGGATAGCGAGGTAAGTAGCCCTAGGGGCAACTTGCTAGGAGTGTTCATATATTATTAATGTGCACATGTGCACATTAATGAGAACACACCTTTCCATGTTGGCATATTTTGCCACCTAGCCATTAAAGGCAAGTGGGGCCTTTCCAATTATCCCACATGCCAAATTGGGTAATGGAAACCCCAGCCTAAACCCCATGTCTATTTAGGGTAGGAAAACCCTAGCTTGCTAGTTTTTAGATCCTTAGGGTTTTAGAGCTGGGTTTTGGCTGCCCTAGGAGCCAAAACCGCCTCCCGAACGGCGCTGCCGGTGCACCATCGGTTCCCACAATTAAAACCATTTCGGA
The DNA here is from genome assembly GCA_021234155.1 of Isoetes taiwanensis. Taxonomy (NCBI): domain Eukaryota; kingdom Viridiplantae; phylum Streptophyta; class Lycopodiopsida; order Isoetales; family Isoetaceae; genus Isoetes; species Isoetes taiwanensis. Next base: position 2,400,246 of record JAJEKV010000063.1, read on the forward strand.
TGGTTGAACTTCAGTCGGGAGGAGCCACTCAAGGATCGGTATTTGGTCAATTTAATAGCTTAAACCGGGTCTTCTAGTCATAGAATCGGTAGGTTTAGACTATTAAATTGCCCATAGTAGCTATCTAGATCTTAGATCTCGGACACTAACTAAAGAACCTAACTCTATGATTAGATCTAGTTCTTTTAGTTCTCAACATGTATTTGGATGATGTCTCTCTGTGAACTCCTTGTATTGGGAAGGGGGTAGAGGCCCTAAAGCTTGTAGTTGATGCTCCTAGAGTAGCCTCTCTAGCACTGCTTGTAGATGCGGCACGTGCCTGAGAGCCCCACAGTTTGTAGGTGGAGGGGCGGGCCCGGCTTATAAGGAGGCTCGTGTTAGACTCTTGAGCGATCCCTATGGTGTGTTAGTACTGCCGGGGGGATCATTGTGACTAGGTCTAATGGCTTGCCACCGTGTGGGCAAGGCATGGGCTCATTGCTGTGAGGTGGTGAATATGACCTTCCATTGAGTTCAAGTCGAATACGGGCGGTGGCCCTCTAGTCACCTTGAGTCGACATGTAGATCCTGAGGGAGAGATCCCTACACGCCCCATCGAACCGGGGAGATGCAACCCGAGGATATAGCCCCTTGGCTATGCATCCGTGAGGGCTGGTCCAGTCCCAACACTTTTTCACCTACTACGCAAAGTGTGCACGGGGAGGGGCGGATGGAGTGGACAACCCTATGCCATGTTCTTATGCCAGCCAAATCCATTGCCATGAATTACATGCGCAATGAACTCACGAGACCCAAGCCATCACCACCCTTGAGTCCGAGCCTTGGGTAGGATTCCCCATGTGATGTGCTGACCACTTGTCTATGCAGATATGTTGATATACCACCCCCCCTCGGGGTGGATGGAGGATGTTGGTACCGACATGTATGTTTACGCTTCCAGCAGCTAGGTAGGCCACGAGGGAGGCGGGGTAGAATGACACCTCCACTCTCCCCCACCTCGTTACGGTGCGATGATATGTGGAGGGCCCCAGATCGGCATGGAGCTGGTGTGGGGAAGAACTCTGTTTGTATACGGTGAGGGCACCGTATCACAGTAGGGGACGTCCACGGTTGCCCGGTCGGTCATGGAAGCGTCACAAATTTTCTTGAGAATTGTGACGAGTTTTGTTGGTGCTTTCGCCCAAACCATTCCCTTGAGGATAGTAAGGTGTGCTCTTGTGATGATGTATCGGGAGATAATCCGTCGGCTCCTTGATGGTATGATTGACAAAGTGGACACCACGATCACCGACCAGCTCAGGTAGGGCAGCCGAATCGCGTGATGATTTGTTGATAGATGACTTTGGTGGCCGGCGCGGTGTTGTCCGGAAGTCGCAAGCTTCCGCCCATTTGGTAGCATAGTCGGTGAGAACCCGAATGTAGCGCACGCGGGTGTGCCGCGCGGAGGGATCGATGGGTCCCACAAAATCCATTCCCCATTTGCTTTGAAGGGAAGTGGCGTGGCGGCCACGTCAAGGAAGAGCGTCCACGGGCCGTGGGCGTCCCCACCGCCCGGCAAGCATCACACGCGTCTGGCGTGGGCGAAGGCGTCTTTGAAGAGCTGGGCCAAAAATAACCAACAAGAAGAAGGATTTTTCGCGTGCGTGGGTGTCACCATGAAAATGACCACCACCGAGCCCCTTCATGGGCTTCTCGAACAATATCCGGGACCTCATGAGGGAGAACACACCGGTCGAAGGATGGTATCCTTACCCTTTTTGTAAAGATGGCCTGCAACCATGGTGTAGTCCGCGGACCTCTCCGGAGAAATTGATGGCGACGGGATTGGTGCTTGGCTGGAGAGAGCGTGGCGTCCTCTGGTGGAAGAGCGCCTGTGAGGAGATACTGCTGAAAGTCATGAAACCAATGAGGTGTTGCCGTGACCGAAAAAGAGTTGAGTCCCGGGAAAAATGCCCGAGACTCCAGTGGAGGGATCATCTGTGTGGATGCGTGAAAGATAATCCGGGACAACATGAGATTTGCCGGCCTTGTGAACAATTTCAAAAGGTGCAAATTCTTGCAGAAGGAGGACCCAACGAGCAATGCGGCCCGTGGGCGTGGATTTGTTGATCAAATAAAGAAGTGCCTGGTGGTCAACAAAGAATTTGATCTGACTGCCCAAAAGATAGTGACGGAAGCGTTGGACGCAGAAGATTAAACCCAAGGCTTCTCGCCTGCGTGGCGAGTAGTTGCGCCGCCAATTGAGTTTCCTACCGGCATATCGGTTTTGGTTTGTCGATTAATGCGATCATATTCTTGAGAAAGAACAGCTCCAATAGCAAATGCCGAGACATCGACATGAACGTGAAAGGGCTTGTCCCATTGAGGAGGAACAAGAACCGGGGCCTGAGTAAGTAAGAGCTTCAACTGTTGGAAAGCAGCATCCGCCTGGGAATTCCAAGCCCAGGTGGATTCATCACCCGTGAGTTTATGAATGGGATCTGCAATGGCGGCAAGTCCAGGAATGAAAGTGGAGTAATAATTGACCTTACCCAAGAAGGAGCGGGTTTCCTTGATATTGGCTGGTGCTTGAGCCTTGAGCACACAGCTGATTTTGGCAGGATCCGTGGTGATACCTGCTTTGCTGACCACATGTCCTAACAGAACACCTGAAGTGACGCAAAAGGTGCATTTCTCGGGATTGAGACTAATGCCGGACTCATCACATTTCTGAAAGATGAGTTCCAATTTATCCAAATGGTCAGCCATGGAACTGTAGGCAGAGAAGTCATCTTGAAAAATTTGCAAGAAGGGATTTTCCTTCATAAAATCATGAAAAACTGAGAGCATGATACGTTGAAACGTGGAGGGAGAGTTTGATAATCCAAAAGGAACCACCTTGTAGGCAAAAGTGCCCCACGGGGTGGTGAAAGTAGTCTTGAGTTGATCAGATTCTTTGATTGAGATCCGATTGTAGCCGAAAAACCATCCATGAAGGAGTACATCTCATGTCCGCAACCTCTTCCGAACCTCGTGCAGTGAAGGGAAGTGGAAAATGATCACGCTCCGTGGCCTGATTGAGTTTTCGGTAGTCCACGCAAACGCGGATCTTACCATTGTGTTTGAGTGCAATGACGATGGGGCTCACCCATTCAGAATGTTTGACCTCATAGATCAAACCTGCAGCAAGGAGTTTGTCAATTTCCGCCTTGGCCGATCCGCGGTAATTAGGGTTGAGCCGTGCCGCTGCGTTGACTAGACTGGACGTGCATCAGACTTGGTAGGAATGGTGAGTTCCCCCAAGGTTTTGTTGATCCCCCGAAGATCTCTGTAGCTCCGTGCGAAAATGTGTTTGAATTTTTTGAAGAGCGTGACGGCCCTGTTACGATAGGGGGTCGGAAGATTTGCAGCAATTCGGACAGGCTGATTGTTGCCTACGTCCACAATCTCGGCGTCGAGTCCGAATATGGGGATAACTTCCGTGTCTGGACAATATGGCAGCGGAGGTTGAAGCATAACAGGATGCGTGGCACTCTGCGTGGTGAAAAAAAGAGAGGTTCTTTGAGTTTCATCAAGCAGAGGTTGCTTCATGACAGCGTGGACATCTACAGGAGCTGCAGGAGAGTCCACATCTGAAAAGTGATCAACCCGTTGAATTCGATTGCAAGGAGCCAGGTAAGGGTCAAGCAAAGCAGCCACAGCCTGGTCCTGATCAAGGGTCATGTCTCCCCAAGGATCAGCATATTCGGGGTAGGATGACAGAGGCAGACTCGCAGGTGGAGCCTGAACTTGATAGATATGTTGGGCGTCCTCAGAATCGGTGTCGGAGAGAGAGGGTTCAGCATTGTCGACGGAAATGATTTTGCCGGTTTCCAAGTCCATGGTGGCATTGAGGTGACCATCTGTGATGACTAACTGATCCGTGGCCCAGTAATGGATACTCTTGGCCTGGCGGAGAAAAGGTCTGCCGACCAACATTTCATAATCACCTGGATCTTCGCCAGCCTTCCAAACACCAAATTCCAAGGGGAATCTGAGATCACCAATGTTGATGTGAAGAAGAGGCGTGACGCCTTGAGGTCGCGTGATATTGCCATTGGCCAATTTGATGTCATATGGGGCACGATAGAGTTGTTTGATGCCCATTTGTTTGCGGAGTTTGTCCGTGATGAGATTGACCGCGCTACCTCCGTCAATTTGAACATGATTGACTTGTTGATTGCCCACCGTGGCATGTACCGTGGGTGTAGAGGTAGCAACAGCCTCAACCATAACAGTCGGGAGGGGTAACTGGTCCTTGAGAGCAGGACAGAGTTTCAAAATCGTGGCAAGACTTAGAGGAATTTTGATTTTGGCCAGCTCTTCTTGGAGTTCCAGAGGCACATGAGAAAAAGGATCTGCGGGATCCACAGGTGCTGGAGTGCGTGGTAAGGAAGCAGCAACTTCTTTGAGTAGGTCTACCTCAGCAGCGATATTTGGATATGGCTGAGAGCGTGGAGGTTGAGACATGGAAGGTGCTTCTTGTCTTTGTTGAGCTCTAGTGGTGGCATGAACATTAGCCAACGTGCGGCCTTCAGCAGCTTGCATGAGGTTCAAAATGCTTTGGCGAACTTTAGGCATAACATGCGGCATGAGTTTCTCCAAGTCAGGTGCAAAGTGAACCTTTTTTGCTTCTTCATGAGGAATGGTGTCGACAGCAAAGGCAGGTTGCGTGCCATTAGGAATAATGGTTAAGGGACGTGACGCCCTGGTCTGGCGTGAAACCAAACCAACCCAATTTGATGGCTGGACGGGAGGATTAAGAGCCTGAAAAATTTCTTCCTGTGCTTGTTGATCCATCTGAGGTTGATTGGCAGGAGCTGGTTGATAGCGTGATTGCTGAGGCGCGCGAGGTGGCTTCCGAAGAACAGGACGCGGGCCTTGTTTGCCATTAGCAATCCAGAGTTGGTAAGCCGTGAGGCGGACCGATGTGGTCTGATTTGTGCCAGGAAGCTGCACCTGAACTTGTGGAAGTTGAGGACACGCCGTGGTGGTATGACCCCATTCTTGGCAGTGGTAACAACAGCTTTGAAGGATCAAAAGAAGGGCGTGTGTTGGGTCCCCGTTGTTGCTCCCCGCTGGCGATAGAGTTGATGGGGTTGCGCTGCAGGTGGTGGTCTGCGATATTGCGATTGGTCTTTGAGGTGTGGTTTGCACTTGATAAACCATTTTGTTGCGGAAAGGTGTAGGATGAGTGCGAGTGCACTCTTCCGTGGCATGATTGCACATGTTGCATCTTTTACAATGAGGCGGGCCATTGGTGGAGTTGCACTCATTCGCCAAGTGGCCTTGATATTTGCGAGATATGGCACGGATCCGATACCGCCTATGATTGGCATGTTGAGGTTGAACAGCAGTCTGGGGAACCATGACGGGTGGAATGAAAGGGAGCTCCTGAAGAGCCACGCCACGGGAGGAAACATTGACTGAGTGATTGACAAGGTCGATGGCCTGCTCCAAGGTCTTGGTAGTATTATTGATCATGAGTCGGATAGCTGGAGGAAGTCCCTGGAGAAACCAGACTAAGATCTGGCTCTGTGTGGGGTACTCCTTGAGTTTGCTTAGCAGAATGTGAAGTCGATCTGCAAAATCCCGGGCGGACTCCGTGGGCTCTTGTTGAAGGTCATTGAGTTGCTTGAGATGAAGTTGATCATCATCCGTGGTCCCATAGTGAGAAAGAAAAGCAGTTTTCATTTCGGACCAATCCTGTTTCCAGTGGCTTTTGTTGGACATGAGCCATTGATGAGGGGAGCCATGCAATGTGGTGGAAAAGATGTGGAATTTCAGTTGAGGTTGCGCATGACCATTCAGGACAGCCAGAGCCTCAAATTCTTCCATGTGGGCCTGAGCACTTTGGTCTAAAGGTTTGCCTTTCGTGTTGCCAAAGGTGGGATAAGTCAGCTTAAGGGTCTGAAAGGTAGAGGTAAAAGTGCTGGGCTGGACAGGAACATGATAGTGAGAATATTGAGGTGGAGTTGGAGGTGGTATGGTGCTGGAAAGACCCTGCTGAAGGGGTGGCTGAGTGGAGGTACTGGAGGTGCCTGATCATTGGTTTTGAGGTCCAGTAAGATTGTAAACGTGGAAGAGCTGGGAAAAGGTAGGGAAGGGAAATTCACAGGGAGGAGCAAAAGAGATATGTGGATATCCCCGTCCCACCCGTAGGAGATGATGGTTGTGAAGGCAGAGGCGTATGGCCAGAAGACGGATGGATGAAGGCATGTTCTGGGGTATGAAAGTAAGGTTGAGCAGGTTGAGCCGGATATGGCTCCTGATAGTGATGAGGAGACTGAGGCTGTGAGCAATGTTTGCACGCTTGAGGCGGAGAATTTGGACGAGACATGACACGAGGGGTGGGTGGCGCCGACTGAGCCCTAGACCGAATGTGGCCTCCCTCAATGTCATAAGCAGATCCATACATGTCACGAACAGCTTCCCTTCGATGATGGCGCTCCAAGCGAGACGCCGTCTGGGAAAGAAGTTCTTCTGGCGTGAAGTTTCGGACAGACATGGCGACAGAAGAAAGGAAAAGCGAATCAGACCCGGCAGCGGCGACAATCTGGGTTCGGGAACTCCTGCAAGACAGCCCTCTGTGAGGACCCTTGGATCTAACAGGAGAATCCGGGAGACTATGTCACGCGGGATTTGCAAGAAAAGAACAAGAAGAAGAAGACAGAACCTAAGTGCACAATGAGAGGAAAATGATAAGCTTCCTTGATATCAATGATGAACATACATGAGCTCTCGCAATCGAGAGAAGACTGAAGAGAGACAAGACTCAAAACTCATCTAAAAACTCATGTGCTAGCTCTACTCATATATATAGTACAATGGCCTTTGGCCCAATATAGACACTCTGACTGATCTCGGTGCCGACTCCTGGAAGGAGGCCTGATTTGCAGGAATGTTGGCGGTGCCTCTTGAAGTGCCTAGAATCACGCTGACGCTGACGCGGGCGGTGACGGCCCGTCACTTGTCTGAGCGGCGCCTCTTGATAGGCTGCTGCTTGGTCTTCTGCGGGGTCTTGGATGGCTGACCCGTGGTTGACTGCGGATCCTTGAGCTTGACTTGGTCCGTCGTATGCATGAATAGTCCTGTACCAGGAGGCACAGGACTAACACATGTGGTTCCACGTGGCTCCAATGGGGGATGGCCATGTGGCAGTTGCCCAATAGGATAAGGCCATGTGGAACATGGGCCTTATCCTAAGGTTATCTAAGTTATATACTTAACTTAGATATGCACCTATGCCACTTCCTAAGGTATACAAGGCTAAGAAGTAAACTTGTATAGTGACGGACCCGGAAATATATGTATTTATAGCGTATATTTCCCTGGAACGTCACAGTCTTAGTCTTCTCCGATATCGGCCTTTTGGTTCTTAAACCACCTTTTGTAATCTTGTAACCGCGTTTACTTCTCTTTGCTAAAATGGATCATTCTCCACCTCAATGAATCCACAGTTCACTACTAATTTTGCCTTCTCTTGCTTCTTCAGTTCCTCAATAAGAGCATTAACTTGAGGATTTTCAATGTGCTTTGCATCTTGAATGCGAGCATCATTATTAGAAAGAGATACTGACTCAAACACTTGCTGCCTTAGTAGATATTTCTTGGTTGCCCATTGGTTTCCCATGAATCTTCCAAAGTACTTTCATCATGCTTAAATTTATCACATAACTTGCAATACAAATGAGCCTTACTTGGACACCATCCCTGTTTTAGCTGTACTATTTGTATGAAACCTATTAGAGCTTGTTGGGCAATTGGAGCTTGTGACATCATTGAAACTTGTGGTATGATAGTTGCTGCCTGCATTGGTTGAATAGGAATAGGTGGTGCTTGTTGCATAACAGCAAATACCGGATTGAACCTCTCAAAGAATCTCTTCTCCCTATATTCTTGATTATTATGGCCCTTTATTTACCACGTTGAGCAGAATTTTAGCAATCTACATGTAGTATCAGAATGTCCAATAGACCCACAATAATCATAAGTAATAAATTGAACCTCCCTTGACTTCTCACCAATTGTAAGCTTAGAAACCCTTGCTGCAATATCCTTTGTTTTATGCTCTGGAGCAGCAACTTCATGAATGTATCCCAGCTTATCTTCAGCCTTGAGAGCATACTTTTGTGCCTCTAGCAATGTTGTAGGCTGTTTAGCCTTCACCTTATGAGCAATAGCTCATTTTAGCCCCTTCACATACCATTGGATATCCATTTCATCACTCCTTGCAATCTTTCAATGAACCACGGCTTTGAGAACCGCAATATACCTCTGATTATACTCTCTAATTGATTCATCTTCCTTTTGTATGAAATTGGTCCATCTTTCCGTAATCGTATCCTTACCATGGACTTCTTGATAATTAGCAATGAATGCTTCATTTAATTCCTGATATGTCATGGTATCTGGCTGGGTTTGTACCCATTCCTCAACTGAATATTGCAAAGAACTATGAAATCAAAGCAAATAATCACCAACCAATAACTTACATTGCTGGCAATATCTCTCGAACTTCACAATATGTTTCAAAGGATCCCGATCTACCAGATCATCAAACTTTAGAATCCCCATTGTCTGAAAAGCCCACACCATCGGTGGTAATATAGCCATCTCTGCCTCTTCTTGAGGTTCTTGAAATCGAAAAAAGGAACTGGAATCTCCCTTCAATTTGAAAAACAAAATTGGATTACCTTCTAGATTGGTAAATGGAATAAGAACCTCCTAGATCCGAGAATTAGACCCCAGATCTGCTCCCAGATCTAAAAATGAAATTGAATTTTGATGCAATTTTGAGCCAAAATATTGAGTTATCGGTCCCCTTCTTGTTACGATGGAGCTTGGTGGTATATCCTTCTTACTTCTCTTGGGCATAAAATTATGCTCCTCTTGTCAAGTTGTACCCTGCAAATCACTTAGAGCAAAATCCCATTCACACAAAGAATTGCTCCTTGCTAAATGGTGTCGTTCTTTACTAACGATCACCAATACAAATGGTAACAGCTCCTTTTTTCAATGGAAATTCTTGCCAGTGAATGGTCTGTCGAGCACCGTGGTCACCAAATTGTTAGAGCCTAAACTCCAACCTTGAAGAAGGATGAAAAACCAATAATCCAAGCTTTAATCTACCAGATCTATGCAATGCACAACATAAAGATTCATAATCTCCATAGCTAGATCAAGTAAAAATAATCGCTCCCAATACACCATCTCTCTGTTTTCTCTCTCTGCTCAGATAATACAGTCATCATAATAGATCCCCCACACCACAATGCATACGTGTATATGTCCTCCACGCGTGCATGTGCATATTCCCTCCATATACGATATACGATCTCCTATACCACCTCAACAGTGGTGACTGTAGTGACTGTGATGAGTGTGGTGACTACCCCAGTAGTCTCTAAAAGATCTCATTTCTTCATCCATAGCCTATATCCATTTTTCTTTGTCTGCATTATTCATAACATCTTCAGTTTTAAAAATAATTACATTATCAAGGATCCTCGCATGTTACGGTGTCTCATTTTTAGTGTCCTTTTGTCCACCCAAATTAGCACTATTTTTTAGTATTATGGGAAGAGGGAAATTCAAAATTAACGAGAATATCGGGGGGTGGTTGATTCCCCCTTTCTCGAGGGAGAGAGATCTCGTTTCTTTCTTTCCATCCATTTTTTGTTCAGGCTTCTTGTGATCCAATGACTAATGACGAAGACAGGAGGCGGAAATGGCGTTTGCAGAAGCAACGACAAAGAGCAAGCAAGATGAGGCAACAATTGTCAAATGAAAATTTAGATTGGAGTATTGAGCACTCAAAAAAGCAATTGCAACATGCAGCCTCCATAATCACGAAAACATTTTTAGATTTGACAGGTTCGATGTCTACAGACCAGAAGAAATAAGTATGGCATCTGGTGGAGAACAACAAAGTTATGCAGGTTGCAGTGTCTGATAAGGAAAAGATTGTTCACAGTGAAATTGTCGGTAGCATCCAAGAGACCATACAGCACGTGAAAGGAGTGGAGTCCAATGACAAATTAGCAGCAAAAAGAGCAGCATTAGTCATGGCACTTGGGAAGGTCAGGCATGGAAGCAAAAGATTACCTGCCAAGGCTTTAGGAATTCATCCAAGGAATTGTTCCAGAGCTAAGAAGCACCGTGTTGCAATTAGTAATAAAAATGCATTGTGGGCTCTTGGGGGAAGGAAGAAGAGAACGGATTCCCTGAGCCAAGAAGTGATTGAAAAAGTTGTGGATTATTGGACAAACTACACCAGAGTTTCGCCTAACTTCAAGGACGTCAGATCTGGTAGAGGAAAACATCCTAAGCATCCAACACATTACCTTGATGTGAGCCAGGTATACTACTTGTAGATCAGTTTTTTACTAAGTCTTTTTTCACGTTTACTAATACTAATATTTTTTATAAGTTTTGAAGTATTGATTCTAATATGATCTGCTAATGGAATTAATCTACACGTTCTTCTCGTGGTAGCAAGTCTTAGTGCTATTGATGGTTGATAATGGATCATTTTTTGATATAGTGCTAAGGTTTCTCACCTTTATAATGTTGGTGCCACGTTTAGTAATTTTGTTGATGTTAGTGCCACTGTTAGTGATTTTGTAAATGACAGTGCTAATATTACTAATTTCGTTAATGTTGTTCCACTGTTAGTAATTTTGCCAATGTTAGCACTAAACTTAATCTGTAGTTAGTGAAGCACCACCTACCACTACAGATTAGCAATGCTTTCATCTCAATGTCCTAGCACTGGTTAGTGGTTTGGTTTGCTAAGGGTTATGTTGTAATGCTAATGGAATCAATAATTAGTTCTAAGTTGCTATTCATTAGCAGTTGTTTTTTCTAGTGGTATTAGCATTAGCATTTACTAAGTAGTTTTCTATTCTTATTCTGCAGACAGAATTCTTCACTAGTTTCAAGCAAGACAATCCAGATGTTCAAATTAAGCAGAGAGCCTTCGAGAAATTAAAGCCTTACTTTGTTGTGAAGCTATCTGAATTCAATACCTGTTGTTGCGTCTATCATGAGAGGATGTCAATGCTGAGGGAAGGGGTGAAGAACATGAGGAAAAAGTCCATGGTGCACGGTGCAGATTGCACCTGTGAGTGCAAGATATGTGACCACATGACAAGCCAAGTAGGGTGCAATGCAGTAAGACATGTTTGGCAGTCTAACAGTGACATGTGGAGAAGCATGGTTTGCCCAAAGCCTGAAGGTGAGGAGTGGCACAATGAAGCATGCTTGTCAGGAACCTGCAGCAAATGTGGTGTGGACAAAATGGAAAGGTGTCCAAAAGAAGAAACAAAGGACAGTACCTCAAAAATCACTTGGGAGAACATAGACTACATTGAAATTGGTAAGGATAAAAATGGCAAACCCAAAAAAAGAATTGCGCATCAATATTTACAGACTTCACCCAATGTTTTGATGGAAACCTTCAGATCTAAAGCAAAGGAGTTTGTGATACATAATTTCAGGTATAAATGGCAGCAAGCCATGTTTAGACAACTACTGAACAGGTTTGCTAATGATACTATTGTATCAGTGGTTGACTTTGCAGAGAATTACTCTTTCAAGGAGCAGAATGAAGTCCAGTCCAAGCATTGGCATAATGAGCAGATCACTATTCTTGTGCACCTCACATATAGAAGGGATCCTGAGACACAAGAAATGATCAAGGAAGAATATTTTTATACATCTGATGACAGAAAACATGATTCTTTATTTGTGCAGCATTGCTTTCTCTTACACAATCATTGGATGCAAGAGAAGGAAATCACTTTGAAGAAGCATTATGTCTTCTCAGATGGTGCAGCCTCACAATTCAAAGGTAAAAAATCATTTTACTTTGATGCTAGATTCAAATCTTTAACATGTTTAGACATGATGTGGAACTTTTGGTGCTCTGGCCATGGGAAGGGAGAACATGATGGTGCAGCAGCAGTAATAAAGAGGGCTTTGAGAGCAGCACAGTTGAAGGGCAGCAAGATGACCAATGCACACGAGGTGGTGCAATGGCTAAAGCAGTACATGTCAATAACAGCACCCACAACATATAAAAAGAAGATTCAAACTGTAAGTAGAACTTTTTGGGAGGTTGAAATAGGACAAGTGGACAAAAAGAATCAGTGGGAAGCACGTCCTATTGAAGGATCTAGAAACCTTCATTGTTTCCATGGGTGTTCAAATCACATGACACATTTACAGGTCAGAAACCTCTCTTGCTTTTGCACATATTGTTTAGATTTGAATTGGAAATCTTGCCCCAATGTATCATATACTAAGAAGTTTGAACTAGTTGTGGTACAGCCCATCAAAGCTATTGTTGAAGATGAAGTACATGATGAAGGAGAAGAAGCATATATTGGCAACGCTGACTTATGTAGCATGCAAGTATCTATAGGTGATGTCTTTGCAGTGGTGGCTCCAAATAACAATCACGAGAATGTGAAATTCTACCTTATCCTATGTACCAAAGCTAAGTACTTGGTGTTAAAAGACTTTGTAGATATGCAAGGGTAGAAGTTTGTGAAAGGGGATGAGGTCATAGAAGGGACATACTATGAGAAGTTGGTGAATTGTAAATCCAGCTACAAGTTTTGTAGAGGAAATAAAGCAATTGTTTATGCCACTCAAGTTGCAAAGAACAAAGTCAGGTTGGTTCAAGCAAAGCACGTTGTTAAGCAGGGAGTGGTTTACACTCTAAGTGCCAAAGAAGAACAAGATATTCTAGAGAGGCTTCCCACGTTGTTGGAATAATAGAAAGAGCAATTGTATAAAGGGTACTGTATAGGTACTTTTATGAATATAAAGAAGTTTCTGTATTTTGCATTCTCATTTTTGATGCTTCAGTTACATAATTTTGTACTTGAATGTTGAATGAATTCCAAGGTAAAACAGAATTAGAAAAAGACACAAGGCACATATTTACACAAGGCACAAGGTATAACAAAACCACAAATTTACAGAAAGGCACAAGGCCATCATCCACATTAAAGAAGGCACTAAGGCCTGGATTACAGAAGGCACAAGGCCTGGATTACAGTCGGCACAAGGCCATTACAATTAAAGGCACTAAGGCCTGGATTAAACTGAAGGCATAATAAAAAGGTATTACAAAACCAATTGATTAAAACAGAAAATACCAGAATACTTCAGAAAGGCACAAGGCCATCATATATTACAAAAGGCACTAAGGCCTGTGTTACATGGGTCGGCACAGCCATTACATTTCAAAGGCACTAAGGCCTGTTTCACAAAAGGGTGAGATCAAAGAAAGGCACTAAGGCCATTACAAAGAAAGGCACTAAGGCCTATATCATCTGTTTTTTCAAAAAATTACAAAGGCACAAAAGGCCTGTGGTTGAACTTGATCAAACGAAAAAAAAAAAAAAAAAAAAGGTGGCTTCCTGAGCTCCCGGGACTTCATGCTTCATCTGTAAGAAAAGTTCAGAAAGTTAGAAAGCCTGTAATAAAAGAAATAAAAAATTGAATGCATGCTACTTACTCTCCAGCCAATTTTGGAATTCCACCCTCGAAAGAATCTGCATCAGAGGAATCGAAATTGGAGGAATCCACCTCTTCTGAAAGCTCAGAAAGAGAGTCTTCAGAGCTTTCAGAAGAGGAGCTTTTAGGCTCGGGGCTCTCAAAAGAATTCTGGACAGAAACATCGGGCTCCTGCAAAGGAAAATTTGTCCAAGATCCTATGCCATAACTGGCAAGGACCTGTGCCAAAGGTATGGAAAGCAAGGCCCGGCGCTTGGAAGGGCCAGGGGAAGGGGAAGCAGAGCGGGAGGGAGAGCGGCAGCGCTTCGACATTCTGTTTGGGAGAATTGGACGATGCTTCTTCCTCACGACCATAGCCTATAAAGGCTGGCGTTAAATTAATTTCGTAGGCTATGATTTTAGGATTTCGTACCATTAGTATCTTAATCGTAATGATTTAGTAGGATACGAATAATTACCTCGAAATATTTTGGACACCAATCATATTATGTTTTAGTAATTGTAATTATAATTAGTTAGTGTAAATTGATTGTTGACTTCAAAATTGTTGACTTACGCTTCACCAAACATGTTGGTCAATGAAAGTCAAACATGTAACAAAGGGGGTGATTCACACTTGTTGACTTGAAAATTGTTGTCTTACACAATATGCCTTAACATAATGCATAGAATAGCATAGGTCAAAATTGTTGACTTATGCTTTACCAAATGCTTGGGGGTGATTCACACTTGTTGACTTGAAGATTGTTGACTCACACTTTACCAAACACAATATGCATAGGTACACAATATGCCTTAACATAATCCATTCATTTGGCATTTGTTGATTTGGCAATTGTTGATTTGGTAACATGTGGAACATTGAATGCATGTGGGATATTTGAGCCCATTACTATAAAAAAAGGGTGGACGAGGATTACATTTTGAAAGGTTATGACACTCTGGCCTGTAACTGAAGATTACAAGCCAGCGAATCATAGCTCTTTCATCATCTAATCTCTATCCACACTCTTCAATGAAGCAGCAAAAAAACTATTTATATATGCGCACGAATTTTGTGATATATGCATGTGGGATATTGCTAACTTTGTGTTAGGTTTGTGCTAATTTTGGAGTTGCTGTTTTGGCGATATTTTGTGGCCAAAGCATGCCGGATATTTGAGCCCATTATAACGGGAACTGCATACCAGAGAATTATAAAGTTCTTTAAACGTTTGTGGTGTTGATAAACACAAATTACAATAAAAAGGGGATCTAATATTAAAAAAACATACAACAGTTTAGGACAAGTCCATGGTCTTTAGTACCTCCAACACTTTTGTGTTTTTCTCATCATACTGATTTCGAAAATGCACAGATCTCTGTACATAAGCAATTACGTTCACTTCTGTTATTAGCTTCTCCAAGTAAGGTACCATAGTCTTCAACAGGTAATCACCGTCATTTATGCCAGGCACGAAGGATCTTGGTGTGATGCAGGAATCTGCATTATTCTTAAAATTCACGTACCTGTAAGGATCAATCAGTAAAGTTTTCCTCATGCTAAATTTTAGACATTTCTAATAAACTTTTGTGAGTTTTTTGATGTAGCAAGAAGTTCCTCCTTTCATTTTCAAAGGATGCACCATCCATTTGAAAAGAAACTTATCCACTAAGGACTGAGGAATGAAAGACCTCAGGCAGCTAATCACTGAGTGATTGGAAGACCATATACCAACAGCAAAATGTTCGGTGACGAATTGCATGAACTGCACTGCCCCTGGCCTGACAGCAAGAACCTCTTTTCTTGATGGAAGAAGTTGGACACCTTCCACCACATCAGGTACTGCTTTAGCCTTTTTGAAAATCTTGTACAGGAAATCCTCTGGCTCAATAACCAAAAGCTTCTTGCCAACAACACTAGCACTATGCAATGACAACTATTAGAGAAATTATATCAGTACAACAGGCAGAAAGAAACACACTAGAATCACCTTAGTTTCTTAGTTATTGATTTGGATGGAGCTCGTTTGCTGGAGGAAACCTGCTTGGAATTATTCTTAGAAGGAGATTCTCCAACTGATGCCAAATCAGTTTCTTCCTCTGTGATTGTCTTCTCCACAATATCAGCACGTTTGTCCAAATTGGAAACATAATAATCTATATTCTTCAACACTGCTTCACATTCTTCATCTATTACTTGCACATCATTGTCTTCAATTCTGTTAGAAATGTCAACTATAGAGTTTGAAATATTCAAACTTGAGCCTGCATCATTCAAATTATCAAACTAAATAAGTACTTATAGAAGAAAAATTCAAAGTAGTTATACTTCACAGGAATAACTTACTTTTCAGTCTTTTACAACTATTACTTTGTTCAGCATTGTCTCTCTTCAAGTTTGGGCTTGTGGAAGATAATAAAGTGCAATCTTCAATGGATTGCATAATTATATCAGGCTCCTCCAAGTCAGCAAGTGTGCTTAATGATGGATCTTGAGTGCATTCAATGGACTGCACTGCACTATAATTGGGAGCAGATTCTAGTGCAGATCTACACGGAAGTCCAATGGACCTGAACCAATTATGAGGCATCTGGCTCTCACAAGAGGGACAAGTTGATCTCTTTGAGAAACATATGTAAGCGCAAATTGGATGAAAACTGTGCATGCAATGTGCAACAATGGCTGAGACACAAAGTGGGTCATAGCATATGTACAGAAAGAACAACTTTGTAATAATTTTGGATGTTCCAAAAATGGAAGGTTGAGTTGCAGTCCAGACATCTTATTTAGAGATGAAGCTATTTCTTTCAACTTCTCCAGCCTTGGTTGGAGTCTATGTTCTTCGTCTTCTGCCTGTTTAAAAATAAAAAGAATGATGAAGCAGAAAGAATAATTATTGAGTACTATGTAATTGCAAAGGTCATTAGCAATTACCCCTTTGTGAATTTCCTCCATACTCTTGTATGCTGTTGTCGCCTCCAAAAGTTCCTTTTCCTTGGAAACCAACATTGACGACAAGAATGTAATGACACTAGAGTGCTCACACCTGGCCTTTGCTGCTTCAATTTGCTGTTTTAAACTTCTTCCACAACTTCCTTTTTTCCTTCATTTCACTGGCTGCACTTTTAACTCTAACATTCAAGTCATCTTTCTGCTTATCTAAGCCAACAATCAAGGTGTTGATGACAGAATAGTCCACTACACAACCAACAACGTTTGTATGAGGAAATGAGGACTCATACTCATCTTCTTTCTCAACCTTAGCTGTAACACTTTTCTTCGTTTTAACCACAAATGACTGCCAGTTAATTTTTTGTCCTCTCACATGCAAAGTGAATGCCCGTGCAAAAAACTTCCCAATCTCTCCAACACAAACATCAATTCTTTGGTAACATCTTCTGTAGATGTTCGTAAACTGATCCACAAATACTGGATTCATTCGACTAGACTTATAAATTTGCTTGGTACCCACCAGTTTTACACAGCCAAATATTTTGCTTATCTCATCTTCAGCCACATCTGCCTTTCTTACATCTGAAGAGGTCATGCCCTTAGAAGGCAACACAGATGTGTCAAACATCCTCCTTGCTTCCTCTTCGTCTATGGTCACTTTAGGTTGAGTTTTCTTTGTTGCCATTCTATCCCTGCACCAGCTTTGAAATTATATATGACTGGAAGTTCTTCATTGTGTCTGCAAAAAACTAAACCAATCCAAATCATTGCACTAAGTATCCTGAATAGTACTAACTATAAGAGCTTAGCAATGAACTGCTACTTTTTCCAAATAATTACTAATTGTCATGACACCAATTACCTTGGGCCTACTCTCTGCAAAATAGCAAATGCTTAGCATGTCATGCTAAATAGCAGCTAACTCTTTCTAACTTAGCACTGAACTTCATCTTCTTAGCAACCGCCGCTAACAATTTGAGCATGCAAGTGTAGCACAAAATTCACGTTCTTAATGTAACCTGCTACTTAGCAAATGTTGCCTGCAAACATAGCACGAAATCACTAAATAACTCGGGTACACAGCATATACTAACTAGCAAGTACTGCCTGCGAAACATAGTACCAATATAACCTGTTAGCATAATTTGCTAACTGATTGTCTGCAAACATAGTACCAAATGCTAAACTCGTTAGCATCAACTATTGAACTTGCACGACCAAACATTACTAAGCTGTACTTTCCGCTGATACCAAGTCCAAAAAATTCTCCACACCTGGAATGCAATCCTCCACACCTGCTACATTAACCTTTGTCTTCAATATAGAAGCATGAAATATAATAGAATGAAACCATTTCCACATTATTTACCATTCCCAAAGATTTGTCAACAAAGATTAGATGCTTACCACTAAAACAACTTTTCTTGAGTCTGGAAAATTGTTCAGATGAGCAATTTGATCCGAGCTCTTTACAAAGCAGGGTAATGGGATCTCGATTGTCTGGCAATCGATTGTTTAGAATGGTACAAATAACCGAATTCGATAATTACTGCTATGGAAGCAGCACAGTCACAGCAATTTACTCTGGCCAGTTAACCAAGCAGGGAAATGGGATCTCGATTGGGGATTTTGTTGAATCCAATGACTGGCAATTATTTAGAATGGTACAAATAACGGATTTCGATAATTACTGCTGTAGGAGCAGTACAGTCACAGCAATTTGATCCGGCCAGTTAACCTCGATGGGGAGCAGCTATGTTTCTGAATCCGATCCAAGAAACTCCAAGAAAGTAGGAAAGAGGGAATGGTTCGACGGTTTAGGATCCCATGGGCGGGATTTAGTGCTAAAATAAAATTTAAAAATTCAGTTAAACCCCCTTAATTAGCGCTATTATTTAGGGCTAAAAATGGCGTCATTTATGCCACCCGTAGCGTGCGAGGACCCTCAAGTATTGCCAATATAGAATAGAATATAATAGAATAGAATAGAAATTATTGTCCCTTGTGCCCTAAGGCCCCTGGACTGATGTAGCATGGGCGAGCTCCCTGAAAAGGCGCTACTAGCACATCACGCTGGTTTATTGTACCCTTTTCTGAAGGCTTCCTTGGAATCTATTAGAAAAATATATGCTCTGGTTTTAGATCTTTTGCAAGTTTTTCTATTCTTCTACTTCTCCCAGATATTCATTCTCATCAAGAACTCCTCCTTTTAGCCTTTCAAGCTGAGTTTTCCTTCTCTTTTTTATATTATAATTTGCACCTAGAATATTGCCACTGGATTCTTCATTTAAACCATGCGCACTTATGGATTTGGCACTGTATTGTTTATATGATACATCGTCTTTTTGCTTGCTTGCACTATTCCCATCTGCTACCTCTTTTTCATGTGTATAATTATACTCACCATCATCATCATCATTTATTGCAGATCTCAAATCTAGTTTCCTTTCAAATTCAAGCTCTTGTTCAGTCTTATCAGACCTGTCACTAATTTTAGCACTTTTAGCAATTACCTTTTCTCTTTCTTTATACAACACGTGTGCATGAACAAGAATATCCCTAGTTAAGTATGTACATCCTACCCTTTTGTCTGTTCATCATACCCAATCAAATAACCTATATAATCTATTTCCTTTCCATTTATCCACAAACAACCAGGTATATTACCTTTTAGACTAGCTATAGGGAGCTTGTTTTGAACAAAACTCACTGTCTGTAGGGCTTCTTCCCAAAAATGATTTGGTGCTTAGAAATTCAAAGCATAGATCTGACTGCATCAAGTAAAGTCCTATTCTTCCTTCCTGTTTTTCCATTTTGCTGAGTCGTCTATCTGCAAGTCAATTGTCTAAGAATTCCATTAGTCATATAAAAGATTTAAACTTATCTGAAAGGTATTGTCCCCCACGATCTGATCTTATGCATCTAAGTTTTCTTCCAGTTGTCTCTCCATTTCAGCTACATATAGTTTGAAAGCATCAAGAGTCTGTGATTTTCTCATCAAACAGTAGCATTTACACTTTTTACTACAGTCATCTATAAATGAGATGAAGTATCTCTTGCCAATCCTTCCTTTGACATTTCAAATCTTGTATTCCTTCGGCTCATTTCTTTGGATTTTTGAAAGGTATTCTGATTTTTCCTAGCACGCATCCTTCACAGATGAGCGTGTCCTTTTCTTGTACATCGCAATGTATGAGTTCTCTTTTGTTCATGACTTTTACATTGTTGTGTATTGGCAAGTCTATTATGCCCTAGCTTAGGATCAGCAAAAGATACTGCATTTATGCCATCAATTTCACATAACTATCCATTTGAAACAGGTTGCCAACTCGTCTTGCAAGAAATTTAACTTTATTATCCAAAAACACTATACAAACGTTCTTCTCAAAGAAGAGTTTGTATCTTAGATCACCTTATTGGCATATGGAAATCAATTTTTTATCAAACTAGGCACGCATAGAACGTTTTCTACATTTACAACATTCCCGTCAAGATCTAAGAGATGCAACATTTCACATCCTTCAACAACTTGAAGAGCTCCTTTTCCCACTTGTACTTTCTTAGAACGAGTTGGATTCAAACTTTTGACCATGATAGTAGAGCATCATTTAAAGAGCAAATCAAGTTTACCTCATCTTCAGTTGTGGCATCATTTTTATCTTCAAGTTCATCTCGTTCTTGGGCAATATGTACTCTAGATTCGAGATTCTCTTCCCCTTCCTCTGGCATAATCTTTGGGGTTAGGGCATTTTGCTGCTATATGCTCTATTTCCTTACAGTTATAGCATATAAGTTCTTTTCCAAGCTTAGGACAATTTGGCTTAACATGGCCACATTCATGGCAGTGATAACAAATTGCCTTTTCTTTAGACATCCTTTTCTTCCTGTTGTTAAACAAAATTTTAGCAGTGTTCTCTTCCTCCTTCATCAACTTATTTTGTTCAACTTCAGTTCTGAGCATGTTTTTTGCTTCATCCCTAGACTTTGCAACATTTGTGATCAGTAGTAAAAGCTATGCATTAGCACTTATAGACATAGCTATAGCTAATACCAGGTACCTCTCATTCAACACTACACTAGCACCATCCAAATCAGCAACTATCTTGTTGAATTTGTTAAAAAATTCTGTCACATCTTCCTTATCATTGTATTTTAAATTTCTTAATTCCTTCTCTTAAGTACATCTATCTGAGACAATGTCTTATTTTCATGATGTTTCAATCAGTAACTCCACATTTGTCTAGGTGACATACCTCTTAATTTTAGCAAAATAATTGGCCCAACCTTGCTGGTGATAATCCCTCTTGCTTCCTTTAGTTTTGTTGCCAATGTAGTCGTTGCAGCAGATCCACCTGCTGCACTTGCAGCGTCTTCTCTAACTGTACTTTCTGAGCTTGCAGAAGATGCAACTCCACCTCCTACATCAGTGGAATTCACAGCAAACGCTTCATTATCCATTGTTGGATCAACAACTTCCCACAAGTTTTCCACATCTAGAATGTGTTTTATCTGGTCCTTCCACATTTGGAAGTCAGAACCCTCATTATAAATTTCAACACTAGAGAGAAGTCCAGTGCCAAACCTTGTTGCCATAATGAATACTGGCTCTGATAGCAAATGATATAATTACGATCAAGGATGGAATATATCCAGGTAGAACTTCACAATTTCAATTGATCGCCTCCTTAATCTCACAATTGTACACAAGTAAATATTGATGTCAATATGGCACGTAAAAAACAATTCCAAAGGTTAGATACCCTTGCTAAGGTATTGACCATATCTTGTAGCAACGTTGACTTCGATAACCCAAGCCCTAATTGAATGAAATAGGCTCCGATTTCATCTATTATGATAAATCCGGCACTCAGCTCACTGAATCAATCTAGTTTACTACGAGTCTATAATTTGATCGATCGATCTGGCTCAATAACCTATTCGATGTATATCTTTCTATTTTCAAATTTTGTGCTGGCTCGAAAACTAATGTCCACATATTGGACCATTAAAAGAAATCTCACCCTTTCCATGTATACCATGTAAATTATGGCCTACAATGTTCCAATGGCCTTTTTTATGCTTCACACTATAGATAGCTCTTGTTGCACAAACGTAGCTGTAATGTAGTTCATCTGTGTACATCCTTTTTGAGCTAAATCCCTTCTGAAGTGAATGTTTAACTTTGGCCTGGTGGTTGATATGGTCTCGAGGATTACCACTAAATTGCATCTCTCCGGAAAGATGAGTTGCTTGCAGATGCCAAAAAATAATAGTCTCTTATCTTTAATGTAGTATGCTGATGGCAGTTTCTTGTTCTTAAAGAATGATAATAGCAGTATCCATCACTTTTTCCAGGCCATGGATCTGCTTGGCACGGCCTCCGGCGTCTGTCTGAAGAAAGCCAAATCTTACATTCAACCAATTCATCCAAAGAAGACAGTAGCTTTACGAATGATATATAATATGCACATCAGGTAACAAAATTGTCGTTTTAGGGTTAGAAAACCTGCTTAAACCCTAAAACAAATGGCAGGTATGGTGGAACCCATCAGCTATGGCGCCCAAACCCTTTACAAGATCCGTGTGCATAATATCGTCTGGAGTATGTTTTAACAAAAGTGCAATCCAATTTGCTGTCGAAGAGGCCGAGCTCATATTTTCTGCAGAATCAGCATTGTCCATGATCAAATTCTGGGCTTCTTGATTTGCTGCAGATGGATCTAAAGAACCTGCGCAGAATGATTTCACTTTATAATCAATCTCTCCAAAAAGACGCTGCGCCTGGGAAGCGTAATAAGGAAGCTTGAGCTGGCATGTCAAAATTGCTCGGCACAGATGATCTGCTGGAGGAAGAATTGGGGCTGCATTTTTCGCCTGGTGTTCAGTTTGCGGTATGTCTTTTTCTGCAATTCTAGACCGTATTTCATGTTTTTGACAATCGGGTTCTTTTAAAATGGTCATATGAGTGCACATGCTTGCAAATCCACCTACAGAAAGGCAGAGAAGAGCAAGATCTGGCAAATTGTTTTCTTTTGGTAATAGGCAAAAAAATGCCCCCCAGACTGGGATTGTCATATATACAGATATTGCCGTTGATGCACAAATGTCTCCTAGGCTGCAGCATTCAAGTAGGCTACAAATTCCTGCACATACCAGACCGCTATAAACAGCAGGGCACCATGAAAATCCCTGTATTCCTTGTACAAAGTCACTGATTCCATGTGGGCTGATGGCTATGTTAATGATTTCCCAAAACGTATTGAGAACTAAAGCTGCTGCCAAGCTTGTTGCATTTAATCCTTTGCCATCTAGTTTTCCAAAAAGAGCTTCAGATCTCAACATTTGGATTCCTGAGATTACAAGATCGAGAATGGACCAAAAGCCTCCTAGTTTGGGAACAGAAATACTACTCCATCCAGCTCCTTCCTCTTCCAATATGCCCAGATCTGTGATTATCAAGAAACAAGAGATCAACGTCCAATCTAAATACACATCAAGTGATGTTTGCACAACTTTTGTAAAGCACTTACCTAATATGGAGACTATGGATGTCATCCATGTGAACCTGCTCACAGATCTGCCAGCAGAAAATTGCATCAAGATGGGTAGAAACAGAATCTGCAAATTGGATTGTGGGCTTGGTTAGAACTTAGAACCTTATAGTTTTGATTGTTTATAAAAATGGCAGTTGACTTTGAGAGAATTGCCTACCGTGAGTCCAAATATAAGAGAAACTTCATTTGAGACACCAGCATTTGCCTTATAGGTTCCAAGTACATTGTGCAATAATCCCCAAAATCCAAGCTCCAAACCAGCCAAGACAACGCTTTGATCTCTGAGAGCAGTTGGAAGAACAGGCAAAAACACAGGCAGTGCAAAGAGGGATCTGACAAGAGAGTTTAAGCTCTCTGGCACCTCTAAAGAACCATGATCACTCATCTCAGACACAGCAGTTCCTGATCCATACAAGGCAGCCAATATGTGAAGCATGAACAAACTCTTGCCTTTATTTGGCAGGTGCAGAGGAATTTTTAGAGCAAGAAGCCGGTGATGGTGAAGGGTTTGACTCTGAGGCATTGGCAGGGACTTTAATTTCTGTGATGCTTTGAATAGATTCTTGCATCTGAGTCTAGAGACAGCTCTTGTAGAGATGATCTGCATCACTGCGGTATTATTCAGAGACAGGCGCTGTGCGGATGCAAGTGAGCTGTGAAGCTGCATCTTGACAGGCACTTTAGATCAAATTTTGCACTCTAGACTAAATTTTGATATGGCTACTTTAGAATTCAAGTGCAGAAAACTTTCCTGGCAAGCTACAGCCGAAGGTAGTATGGTGGTATTATATGTCTGGAATAGGGTCTAGCGCTGCAGTAAGAAGAATGCAAAGGGAAGTTGGTATTATATAAGGAATTGGGTGGTGACGCGGGAAGAAGGGACGCTGCATTTGCATGACTTGGCAAAGGTGGCTCTCTTAGAACTTAGAACCTACACGTTTTTTTCCTGGCAAGAGGCTCCAACAATGTTGCCTCTGTTTAATCACGTCACAAAAACTTGAGGGCCCAACGCTTTTTGTTTAGGTTCATTCGTTTGGTGTTTCACTTCTGTACTCCAGTTAACTCCCACCTCACATCTTGGGATTCTTCTTGTTTTAACAATAACCGCTACCTTATGACTTGACTTCTATTCCAATGGTCCATATAAGTTCACACCATTGTGCACTTCCAGTGCCAGAGTTTTTATCACCCGAATATTCATCATGGACGTGAAAGAAACCGCCAAAACGTGATTGTCAA
Source organism: Isoetes taiwanensis (assembly GCA_021234155.1). Classification (NCBI taxonomy): domain Eukaryota; kingdom Viridiplantae; phylum Streptophyta; class Lycopodiopsida; order Isoetales; family Isoetaceae; genus Isoetes; species Isoetes taiwanensis. Next base: position 2,424,522 of record JAJEKV010000063.1, read on the forward strand.
GTGGACGTGAAAGAAGCAGCCAAAACTTGATTGTCAAACTACATAAATCTTTTTGCATATCACTAGCTATTTGCATGATACCATTAGAAGTATACCCTCACTTAAATTGATTTTGATGCTGAACTTTTATGCATATCGTTTACCACATGGTTAATACCATTAGCATATCCTCGCAGTGATTAAGACGAGTGTCTTTGTACGGCAAATGACACGATTATTTCAATTCAATACATTTGACTTTAATCCAATGGTGCCCCTAATCTATTCTCATTTTCAAACAATAAAAAAAACACCATGCATTTAACTAGAAGATCTTGGGCTTTTGAGATGATTGTTTTATGTTTTTTGGTATGTTTTTCTAGAGGAAATTACCATTTACAAGATCTTACTAGAATGTGCAATTAGACATGCAAATGGTAGATTTGGCGACTTTTTTTATTTTCTACGGTGTTGGATTCCACTTTATCAAGTTATCCATTAGAATCCTACATGACTTTAGACATCCAATGTCTATGAATTGCAATCCAAAAGATGAAGTTATATTTCTGGAAGCTGTAAAACATGTTGTTTCTAGTTCCAATAATGGCAATAATTATCGAACGTCAGCATTGCTGGGTTTTATCTATAATATGTTGGAAAGGACTAATAAGTAAATGTTCAACTAATTACATGGAAAAAGCTTGCTTCTTTATTGGCAAAAGTGTAATATCGCAATTATGATATCAAAGAAACATGATGGTTGTTTATGTTAGTTCCTTTGTATAATATTTTCCACGACTTTTAGGTTTCTTGTCCTTCTCGAGCTGATTCTACTTCTGCAAGTCATGTCCCTTGGAGATACATATTTCCAAATAGTTTTGTTCTATTTCAAGCTCCAAGGAACATAGAAGAAGTTGATATAAGGTGTTATATAATGAATATGAATGCCTGACCAGCCGCTCTATGTGATGCGACACACACCTTCAGTGGGGATACTGGGATCATATCTCCAGGAGGTGGTGGATATGCGCACCCACTTGTGTCCTCCAGCATTTCATTGATATGTATCGCTGTAACAATTTATCAGCAGGCTTATTACTGCAAAGGTTTTTCCATCAAAAACCCTTTGGGGCGGAGGCTTTTTAATCCTGGGCAGTAATATCCCTGCTGCTCTCTCTCTTTATTTGGGTCCCATAGGTCTATTGGTCTCCGTGGATGATAAAAACAAATTCAATTCAGTTCAATTTTCTCAAATTGTCCCACCTCATTAAAAGGTTTATGAGCTAAAATAATTTGGTTCGACAAACAAAAACTGAATGTGCCACTATATATAAATGAAGGAAAGACAAACAACTTAAGCAAGGCGAACATAGTCAGTTTCATGATTTATCATGCCAACCTTAGCTTGCATTGATGTCTTATATGTAGTTGAACAATTGACAAATATGGCGTAACTATCTAAGATGCCATTTACAGATTTGCAATGAATTGGCAGCTCTATTATCTTGTTGCTTCTAATATTGATGCCATAGAATTTGATGGTCTTTTTGGCCTTCCGCCTTGATCTTGGAAAATACGAACGACTAAATTGCTATAAAGCTTAGACAATCCGAGCATGAAAACTTTGATAATAGATATATGGGAATGTAAATAAGGAACCATTTCAATTAACCTTTATTCTCCAAAGAGAACAAATGGTCTAAAAACATAGAAAGCTCATTATTGTAGGGGATTTAGAACCCTCGCCCTATAGAGTTTCAATGGGGAAATCGATATATGTACACGTCATTATGTGAGGGTATGAATTTGAATTGACTTTCGTCGTCCATGGAGACCATGAGGTCTATGGGACCCAAAGAACACAGCGAGACAATTGACTAGGATTACCAACCCCCCCCCATTTGTCAAAGGGTTTGTAAGGAAAAAAGCTTAGCAATAATAGAGTCACTGATGAACTGCACATCTATACATTTGTACACATCAATGTGATGATGCAGGACTTCTTTTATATTGGTTGTCAAGAACCTCCAGGATACATGATGATAATGCCATTACTGCATGCCTTTGCAAGAGCACATCAAGGTAGCTAATTAGGTGCAATCAAATCAACATATCGTGGACGAACAATCGCAAACGCCGGGCAAATCTAAAAGGTATGGCATTCATCTTTAATGGCTCCCATCTAGCAACATTGACATACCATGTTTTCATATTCCTACAGCCCCATCTGCTAGATCCAATTTTGAGGCAATGTGCACTAGTACAAACGGACGCAATTGTTCTACGCCTCTCACGAGCAAATGTGACGTTATCCAAAAATATATGGTATGAATATGTTTTAGGCCACATCACCATATAAGCCTAGTTTGGTAGCCTTGTATACCTTAGTATGGAGAAGGGAACATGGCTAAACATAACTTAGCCAACCTTAGATATGGAACCATTTCCACATGGTTCCATCTTATTGGCAACCCACCACAGGGATGCACCCTATTGGAGGCACATGGCGTGGCATGGCAATCCTAACCTCCTAATGGCCAAACCCTAACCCGAGGCCATTTTTTGGCTCCAACAGACCTGGAACCATGTTCGCGCTCGAAACTCCATTTCAAGAATCGTTACTGCAGCATAGCATAGCACAACTGCCCTAGGAGTGTGTGCACATCAGAAGGAGTGGGAGCTACTCGGAACCACTCTCAGAGCGATGGAGATGCCAGGAGCAGGTGGAAGTTCCTCTAGAGCAGGTATTTAGAGTAGAATCTTTGGTAGATCATCTGGAAGTTAAGATTCCAGATAAAATAGCATTTCGTATCTCTAGTGTAGCCATTCTAGAACCCTCAGTTTGAATCTCGAACCCTAATCAATGTGTTCTGGATCCCCCTTTTACGTCGATCTTCTCAGGAACATGTGCTAGCTTGGATTTGGGTTAGTTGTATGACTCTACCTACCACATCGAACCCTAATCAATGAACCCTAACTGTAAGTTAGATGCATGTGATTGGGATTGGTTGTTACTCTTATTATTTATCATGTTATGTGGATATACGATGTTGGTTGATCATGTTTGCACCTCCTATATTGGGAAGGGGGATAGAGACGTAGTAGCCTTGTGTAGACGATGCTTCTAGTTTAGACCCTTTAGTTCATATTATATGCAGCATGTGCATAGAGACCACCAAGCTATGGAGGCCCTGGAGTGACTGAGCACCACACAACGGAGTTAGTGGCAAGATAGAGGGAGTCACTGCTGAGCGTGTCTACTGGGGACTTGGAGCGAGCTAGGCTTATAGCCGGGCACTTCGAGAGGGCGAGGTATGAGTCTGACACTTTCTGGGTTGTTTGGTGTTGCCCTGACCCTCAGGAGTTGCAGGTGTTGGCCTGCTCTTATTTTGGGGAGTTCAGTCGGGAAAGGACGTGTGTCGTCACGATCCTACAACCGCCTATCAAACACTAGGTTTCAGGAAGGGGACATGCAACCCTTCCTGCGTCATCGGATCGGGAAGATGCAGCAGATTAGTCTCGTTGGGTGAGACCAAGCGGTTACGTCTCTGGCAGGTTACAGTCATGACAGGGCCTGATTTAGCCTATCTGCAAAGTATGCACAGAAGGGGCGGATGGAGTGGTCAACCCTAGCCATTGTCTATTGCCAGCCCAAGTCATTGTCATAACTCGGTCTGTTCTATGTTGAGACCCCAGCCGTCAGTCTACTTTTCCCATGAGTCTGGGCCTGGGTAGGAGCTTATGCGATGGATGATGTGTTGATGTCTATGATGGATTTATGGATGGATGGATGGTACTATCCTTCGAGATAGCTGATTGTATTGTTATTGCTAGTGCTGACGTTTATGTTTATGCTTCTGCTGTATAGGATTCCATGGGAGACGGGTGCGCAAGACACCTTCCTTCCCATGTATGGGCCATCCCAGGATGGGATAGACGAAGGGCCCGTGTGGCAGACCTTGTTGGATGGGGGATTTCCCGTGAGTTATACGCCCGGGTGTCGTATATTTTGTGAGGAGCGTCACAATGGTATCAAAGCAATGATCTTGTTGACCAAGATCCAGTACTGGCCATGACCCTGGATAGTTAGATTAACTGGAATGGAATGAGAATTCCAATGATAGTGGGAGAAAAGTTTGCCCTGTTACCAGGGTCGTAAAGTAGGCTAGGTTATAGACTTTGGGGGAGGGGAGGGGGATTGAACATCTTAGTAAAATTAGAGTGGAAATTATATATTCACACCACGATTCTACATAAAAAAGGGTTGAAGAATCATCCCAATTGAAGATCTCAGTGGAATATGGCATAAATTCAAAATTAATTATAGAAAATTTAATAAGACTTCAAAAATTTCGTTTGGGGGGGGGGTCACCATTAATAAGGGTGGCTCATTAATATTAGTAATAATGATCAGGGAATATTCTCTCACGTGTGCGGGCATCTTGCCAACCCCTTTTAACCCCTTTTTCCTAATTTCGCCCTAAATCACCTTCTTAGGCCCCCTAAGGAGATCTCTGACTTAATGTAATCAGTCTGCTCATCCAAAAGATATGGCACAGACCAAATGCACGGCAAGGAAGATTAGGAGCCCAAGACCAAGGCCAAGCATGGCAGAGATTGCAGCGGGAAGTGGTAAGAAAAGCTCGGGGCATCTACGACCAAGACCAAGTGAGGAGTCGAGGAGCTCTGACTCCTCAGACGAGTCCTTCCACACCATGGACGAGCGGGCACCAAGTAGCTCGTATGAATTGGCGCAACGAAGGTATAAGACGGTTGGGGATGAGCAGCAGGAATAGGTGGCCCCAAAGAAGAGAAAGGAGAAGGAAAAAGTGGCGGAGTGGGGGAGGGAGGGAGGGAGGGGGGGGGGAGAGAGAGAGAGAGAGAGAGAGAGAGAGAGAGAGAGAGAGAGAGAGAGAGAGAGAGAGAGAGAGAGAGAGAGAGAGAGAGAGAGAGAGAGAAGAACAACACCAGGAGAAAAGGACCAAGTGGAAAGAAGATAGACTGCGAGGGAACGTAGTGATTTCAGAAGGAGCCATAAAGAACCCAAGTTGACTTCAAGTCAGAGGAGGAGGAGGAAGAAGCAGAAGAGCCATTGGATAAGGAAGCTAATCAAGTGCAGGAGGAAGTTGGGGACCATCGGACCCCAACGCTCGAATGTCGTATCATGTGTGGCCGGAGCCATCGAAGCAATTGAAGAAGAAATAAAAGGCAGGAGAGAAAGCCTCCAAGCTCAAACACGACATAGAATTCGAGAAGAAGAAGGCGGCCTTTAAGGTATACTTCAAGGAATGGACCATGTACAATGACTGGTATTGTAAGAAAAGAGTACCAAAGTTCGTGCAGAGCGACAGAATGCAAGCAGGGCCCAAGCCCCCTCCACCTCGACCAAAGATGCCCAAGAGAGTCTACCACGGGGCTAACTCCAAACACAACCGAGTTTTTCGGGAGATCCGACACTTTCAACTGTGCACAAACCTTTTGATCTGAAAAGCATCTTTGGAGCACCTTCTCCAAGAAGTAATGCAGGAGGTCAAGATGGATTATCAGGTTATCCCGATGATGGTGCATGTATTGCAAGAGGCATCAAAGGTAGAGCTTGTCCAGCTCTTCGAAGAGGGGAACCTCTGCGCCATTCATACCAAGCAGGTAACTGTTATGCCAAAGAGCCTGAATTTGACAAGGAGGATCCGGAAAGAAAAAATTTAGGAACTTTTGTATAAAATTTTGATCTTTGTATGTATAAAACTTTGGAATTAATATAAGGCTTGTTAAAATTTTCGTTAAAAGGGAAAAAATAGGTCAAATCCAGTGACCCGGGTCACTCCATGCTAAACATTCCGAGACTCTGATAAACCTCATTTGCACAGAGTAACCCAGTTTGCCCAAGTTTTTGCTTCTACGTGTTGGATTCTTGTGAGATAAGTTGTAGATAGGCTAGAAGTAAACAAATTTTGCATCCTAGCATCTTACATTAACCAAATAAGATAAATTTGAACCAAAACAAATCCAATCGAGTCACTGTGCCAAACGGCATTTCGAGACTCTCGAAAATCGCATCTGCGTGGAGTAACCCGATTTGACCCAATTTAGTCCAAAGTTGTCCAAAAGTACTCTATAAGCCATGCCAACTGTGACGTTCCACGTATTTATACGGTCTACTATACGGGACACGTACAAATACAAGCACGTCACTCCCTAAAGGTACACTACCATGGGGGTATGGGAACTTAATTGCAACCTAGGGGGTTACCTTACAAAGGATTAAATTAGCTATGCTAATTTAACACATTAATAATAATAACCTAGGAAATTAGGATAATTACCAATTAGGAAGGCGCCACCTGCCCCAATCGATTGGGCAGCATGGGGGTTGCCAAGTTTGGATGCCAACTTGACCCCTATCCCTGGGATTGACTCCTAAAGATCGACCAAGGAAGGCCAGGGAGCTGAAGCCATCAACCACTGCAGAGAGAACCACCATACCCGATTAGGTCCTGTGAAGCCACAAAATTGAATCTTCAACCGCCGAGAGATGGAGGCCCCCCATGGGAATGAGTCCAAAATGTAATTCGTAGGTGGCTATGTGAATTCTAGTTAACACTTGGTTGTGTCCGTCTTTCTCTCTGTTCTCTTTGTAATTCAATCATAGAAACTAACCCTTGATTGTACAAACAAGTTCTCTTTATATTCAATTACGGTTCTTACTCGAAAAGGATGGATTGTTGGTTCTTTGTTTGATCCGACTCAAAAGCGGGGATTACGGGGGTAGAGGCCTCGAACCGTGTAAGTAGTATGCTCCTAGATAGCCACCTGTAAAGTCCCATTAGATGCGGCTGTGCACAAGAACCCCACCGGGTCCTAGATGCTATGGTCCGCTTAGCACCGCATACAAGGAACACAATGGTGACATGAGGGGTGGGGTCTTGCATGAGCATACAAGGCTCCCGAGACTCCTACATGGGCTAGGCCCTGATAGCCGGGTCACGCGTAGAGGGCCGGGTATGGGTCTGACACTCCCTGGGTGGGAAGGTGTGATCCGTATGGAGCACCTTGCACTTTGAGTAGATTTAGGGTGAGTAAGTCGCGTACGGATGCGGGGGTCGCTGATGCGGCACGTATTCTCTAGCTCACCCATGGAACCACCGATTCTAGAAGGGGACGCTTCCCCACCTGCCTCATCGGACCAGGCGCCATGAACACAGAGTAGGCTCGGAGGGTGATGCCCCGAGTTTATGCGTCTCCTAAGGCTATAGCAAAGCCATAGCATGAATTGACCCATCTGCAAAGTGTGCACAGGAGGGGCGGATGGAGTGGACAACCCTAGCCAATGTTCTATGCCAGCCAACGCCATGCCAAGACTCGGTCTGCTGATCTCTTGAGGCCCAGCCCGTCCACGATCCCCGGAGGAAGTCCGAGGGGGTAGAACCCGGGTTTGGGTGTTTTCTTAGGATTAGATGCATGATCTATGCCGTTGGTATTTTGGATGGATACGCCACCCTTCGTGGTGGTTATTTATATATATTCATGCTGTGTGCTAACCCTTGGATTCATGCTTCCGCGACGTAGGAGTCCCATTGAAGGCGTGGGCCGAATGACCCCTCCGTGTCCTTCTTCGGGCCACATTTCATAGATGGCCCGAAATAGACGGAGGGCCCTGCTCATGGTGAGATGGTCGCCATGGGGGGGGAAAGTCCCCGTATGTATACGTCCGAGGGTCGTATATATTCCGGGAGCGTCACACCAACATATTTTTTACCTTGTTTTGGTTAGATTAACTCTTCAAATCAGTCAAATTGGTCCATTATATATTCCATAATCTAAATTTCTCCAAGGTAGTTCCGATACGAAAAACCTAGGAAATTATGGTAATGGATCTTCTTAGAGGCACCCAGTCAAGTGTTGAGTAAGAGTGCAAGGGTCAAGAATCAGATTTGAGATCGGATGAGGAGCATGCCAGATTACATGAGCTATAAAGTTCAAAGGCATCGGTACATGTATCTCAAGCAGCCTTAGCAATATTCATGCATTTCAATGCCATCAACAAAGTTAGGGAACCATACATATAGCCATTGGACTTATCACCCTTGGACACAGGGTAAATCAGCACTTCATCCAACAGCTTGACTCCACCGAATATGTTTTCCGAGGTACTTCTTTAGGGCAACTTTAGCTCGAGGCAGATTATGAAGAAGAGGAGGAACAAGACGAGGATGACGAGCGAAGGCTGACAGAAAGGATGGAAAGGCAAGTTGAGAGGCATGAGGAAGAAATGAGAATGGCCACATAACTAACGATAGGCATAACAACCTTATCTTCCATGGTCATCGAAGGGGAAGAGTATCTATTCGCCAACGACATCCTCCAGCCTTATCGCCTGGAAGAAGGATTATAGATGAGCTCTTGGGCCGTATGGTAGAAGGACATCAGAGTGACCTCATCGCCTACTGACACCAAGAAACCCCTAGAGGTAGCGGAGCAGCACTCCTGTACGGAGGAAACAATGTCAGATGTGGCAGCTTATAAGTACATAAGATAAAGTTTTCAGCAACAGCAATCATTCATGTCAGAAGAAGAGTTCCAAGCAATCCAAAGGGACCTATACAAGCCAGATAGAGGACCAAGCACGAGCCACCCTTTTCGATCAAGCAACGTGAGAGAGAGAATTCATATCAACTTGGAGAGCACCGCCACCATGCAGAGGGACCATGATGATCTCTTGGTAGTTGACATCTATGGCAGCTCAGCAGGGAAAAACACAGGTGCAGGGAAAGCAAAGGTAGATCAAGGGTGGAAGAGGTTGTCGCTCTCATTGCATTAATGGGTTTTGACAGGCATGCCACGATAAGGGAAAATACAGATCACGTCATTCTCTTCAAGCAGCCAGTGTCACTATGTAGCTTGGATTTCGCACGAGGGCACTTACGCGATGCATTCCTGGCAGTAGTAGCAGCCATGGCACCCGAGCTTCCAGCATCCAGTTGGCTCGAGCACTGGAAGGAGGAACTTCAAGAAACATTCTCCAAAACATCGGCAAAGGCCTCAAGCTCAAGGACATCAATCAGTTCTTCAAGTCCAAGCACCGACATCATGATTAGACTCTCCAAGCTTTGTAATTGCTTAGAATGTTTTGATATACGAAAATGTTATCATAATTACTGAAGTCGCAATTGTATAACTATTGTATGATTATAGGAAATGATATTGTAACCTTATCATCCTGTTTTATCTTGATTTCTTTTATATCTGAAATAAATCAACATAAAGGATCACAATAACATATAACTTTGAATGATAAGCATGTGTCATTAATACTTGCAGATAGAAACTCTGGTTTTGCTCACAAGTCCAGGAGAATCAAGGACGACAAAGCAACTAGAAATCTAGAAACTTGTTTGGTAGAAAACATGAGGAGGAAAAGGATATGTTTGCAGATGCTATCAACATACGACTGGTACAGATGCATAACCAGATGGTGCAACTTGTGCAATGGGCCAACCTACTCATGCGAGCTCAAGAGTGTGGGCCAATGCTACCATCACCACCTCCCCAGGAGTAGTGTAGGTTACGTACGCGTACAATACCTTCTGGGTACTTACCGTACTAGACAGGACGTACAGTACATACGAAAAGTGTTTGTCCAATCTGTGATCAATTTTTTTTGAAGTGCGTTACGTTTTTTTGAGGTACGGTACGTTTTTTAAGGTTTTTTTTTTTTTTTTAGTATCGTACGTTTTTTAAAGGTACGGTACGTACGGTACCTCTAAACATTTAATGTACCGAATTTTTTTTAGGTATGTTAAATCCTTGGGAGTACGTTAAGAGGTATCATATGTAAAAAAAGTAAAAAACTTTCGTATATACAGAAATACAGTACTACACTGCCCAGGAGCTAGAACAAGGGGACCAACCAGAGCAAGAGGCAGCACCCGTAGATGGCACAACGACCTCAGTTTGTTGAAACATGCGAACAAATCAAGCTAGAGGAATCCGCCGCAAAAATCCTCACAATAAAATAACCTTTCCTCCTGCGGCCAAAGACTGTCGTGTGACCATCTGTTGCTCCTTTTCTTCATGTATCTGCCTGTATTGGTACCTGCAAATACATGCATGAGCCATTTAAAAAGAAATGCCAGAGGATCATATTTTTAACCTCCTTATCAGTATTGCATCTATTGTAGCAAGCACTTTGGTATGTAATGCGACCCTCTCAAAATTATATCTTTTGTAGCAAGCACTTTGGTATGTAATGCCGCCCTCTCAAAATTATATCAGGTTCGAGACCCGACCCTTTCGGCATGCAAGCGCAACTGTCTGCCCTTATCCAGTCTCTAAAGATAGCAGCTATCATTCCTTTTTAGAACCCTTGCAAAAAAAGGCCATCCAAAACACACAACAATAGAAATGTGACCTTTAAATGAAATTAAGCAGCTCAAACATGGCAATTAATACGAATTTGGATACAATACGAAACAACAATCATACTCATACCTTCCTGCAATATGAAATGAATTGTGCAAAGTTTATGAAAATAGCGTTCCATCTTGTGGAGCTTCGGATTCTAAATTGCTAACAAGAAACTATGAAAGAAAATTGATGTAGCATATTCCTTGAAATATGCCAAGAAAAAATCGATATACATGCACCATCTTTTATAAACGGCATCGAGCCCTAATTTGGGAACCCTAATCTATCATTGGGTTTAGGGCTGCGGGCGCTTGCCGGAGCCGGAGCTATGGCGGCCACTGCGAAGACCGTGAAGGACGTCCCTTCTCATGAATTCGTGCGCGCTTATGCAGCTCATCTCAAGCGATCTGGCAAGGTAGATTTGAGCCGAGTTTGTAAAAAACTTGATAGCCTGTTGAATTTGCAGTGTTTTTCTTTTTTTTTTTTCCCTTTCCATTAGCGGTTCTACGTGAGAGGATAGCAACTTAAAGTAGTGCTCTGAAAGTGATCTTGAAGGAAAACTAAAAAAGGAGGTTGTTTTAAGTATGTTTTGATCTTTCTGGGCTAATAAGCTTTGTTGTTGAGGAGTATTTATCGTGATAAATTCTCTTTCTTTCTTCTGAACAGATCGAGTTGCCTCATTGGGCAGACATTGTAAAGACTGCGACATTTAAGGAGCTTGCTCCATATGACCCTGATTGGTACTACATTAGGACAGGTATCAAACTTTTTGTTTCTATATAAATAAAGTTTCTGTTTTGTTATTTACAGTTCTTTTTTTTATTTATTAAGCCTCGATGGCAAGAAAAATATACTTGAGAGGGGGTAGAGGAGTTGGTGCCTTTCGAAAAATCTATGGAGGTCGTAAACAGAATGGTGTTAGGCCCTCTCACTTTGCTTTGAGTAGTGGTTCGATTGCTCGGGACATTCTGAAGCAGTTGGAAAAGATTGAAATAGTGGAGAAGGATGTTAAGGGGTAAGTTCAGAATGATATTTGCTACATTTTTCTACGTTATGTGCTTATGCTTCCATATATTCTCTAGGGGGAGGAGAATCACATCTAATGGGCAGAGGGATCTTGATCAAGTTGCAGGACGCATTGCAGTTGCAGCTCCATGAGCAGTCTTCTTATATTTCTCAATTTTGTATCTGAAGGATTTCGTGCAGAAAGATTTTTTACACTGCAGGATGGGTATTGAGCAATACTGAGCAAGACGGAATTTATATGTTCTACGTTCTTTTCACTGGGTTTTTTATTTTATATCAAGGTCTTGGTTATGTTCAGAAAACAGGATACCATCAATGGCATTGTCTACTTAGCTTTAGGGGTAATTTTTTAAGAGAGTACCGAGTCGTTTAAATTATCTTGATCCCATCATGGCTTGGTTTCTGCCGTCATTTGATTTAATGGTGCATCAGCTAGATGCGCCTCCACTTCAACGTTGAGTTAACTTTGCCTTTGGCATGTTTCATTTGTTTTGTTATGGCTCTAGTTCAGCTTCTTCATTCTCTGGTCTACCAGACGCAATTGGTGAAACAAATTTCGTATTTAGGTTGGTCACTTCTGTGCTGCCCTACTTAGTAGTTTTGCTCATAGAAAATTATCACGCACGAGCAGTAGCATTTTGCTGCTCCTGGTTCAAATTAAAATTGTAACGTTTTTGTATCATCCTCTAGCATTCAAATGTTTGTCCATTTCGAGCATCTACCTGGTCTTATTATAAGACCATTGCATTTATCCTCTTAGCATAGTCAATCTGCTTTACTGGTGAATGAATCTTCGTTTCTTTGTCGTTGAATCCATGTTTTTTTGAACGTGGGCCATTGTATCCTAGCATATCCCATGCGAACCCATGTTTTATAAAAGGGAAAAACTCTAAAATACTCTTATATAAAACGCCCCTAGTTTTTAGGGTATTTTTATGGAAATGACCGTAACTTTTTTGAGCTAATCCAAATGAGAATGTGTCAAAGCTAGGATCTCCTGTAACTTTTTTGAGCTAATTCAAATGAGAATGTGTCAAAGCTAAGATCTTATTCTTTCCCTAGACCTAATCGCTACTCTCACCCTAATCGCTATTTTTTTAACAATATAGAAAAACAAGAGCCGTCTAATAGAGCCATTGAGTTTCAACAGAAACTCGTGACCGTACACGTGGCAATATTGGCAAGACTAGCAAGACGCAGCAGAGATGGCAAGCGAAGCAAAGGGGCAAGCCAGTCCTATAATCCAACACCATAATTCAGGGCAAGCCAGTCCTATAATCCAACACCATAATTCAGACCGACAGAGCAACGGTAACTGACAGAGCAACATGATTCAAAACCTGATTCAAAACCTTATTCAAACCCATGTTAGCTGCAGCCTCAATAAAAAATCCCAAAAGCTTCAAAAAAGTCTTCACTGCAAAACTGAAGTCCCAAACTGGACAGATTAGTGCCATATCCAGAAATTGCATAACCATCCTAATCTAACACTCTGGGTTTCTAATATCACAGGGCTCCAGCAATCAATCCAGTGATTCTGAGTCACTGTTTGGAAAACTGTTTTTTCAATCCTGGCTGCCAAAACGACCAGCTAAACCCATATTAACCCCGGATTCTACACGCTTTTTCATGAAATCGCAACTGGATCTGTTCATCCAGGAACTCCATCCTATCCTGGCTCCATTTGACAACCCTATTTCATGCGACCAACAAGATTTGCCGGAACAGGATTTCCTGGACGCATTTCAGTCTATTTCTTTGCAGAGTTATTCTATTCTTGTCTTGGACGGATTTATGGTGGTACAGTTATGGTGGTACAGAAAGGAAGCTACTGTTTAAAGACCAGCCCATCGACCAATTTCCGGCCAGGCAGGAACCCCGCCCACCCCAATCCGGTAATTCTCTGCCAGGCAAGAGCCCAATCCAGTCCCTGTAGTATCAGACCTTCTATTTTCTATTTGCCTACAAATACACTGCTAAAAAGGACCTGAATTCGAGCCAGCCCTGGCCCATCGACCAATTTCCGGCCAAGCAGGAGCCCCGTCCAGCCCAATCCGGCCCCTGTTATCAGACTTCTATTCTTGGGTTGCCTTCACATCGAACCGTCAGATGAAGACCATTGTAAAAAAAACCTGAATCCAACGGCCCACGGTTTTTTCACCCTAAAAAACCAACAAACCCACTCCCTTTCTGTCATTGGGAAACCTACTCCTAAATCGGATTCTAAAATCTAAGTTATGGTCTCGTAAATCCCTCTGAAATTTCTACAATTTTGTTGTGTATTAAAAATACCATATAACTTATGATTTAAGACTCATTCCCGTTTGGATCATTACAAAAACGTTAGGATCATTTTCATAAAAATACCCCCAAAATTAGGGGCATTTTGTCAATTTTAGTAAAACATAAGGGTATTTCACATTTTTCCCTTTATGGAACATGGGCCATTGGATCTTAGCATGGTCACTTATAGAACATGGGCCATGGAATCTGCGACAATATGCAATCTTGGCATACAATTTAGCATTTTTACAAGCTTAGTAAAAAAACGACTACAAGTTTGATCAGCATATATACGATACAGGAGTATACCGCTCTTTTTTGCCATGCCTTCTGCTATACGCAGCTTGCAGCACTCCAATTCAGATGTAGTTAAACGGGTTTTTAGCCGACCTCTTTTGAATGTACTTTAAACACATGTCGTCGATTCTGATGCAGTTGAATTGCTTCTTAGAAGCTGGCCTATTTTAAATGTACATAAAACACAAATCGTTGTGCTTTAGCAAAATAATGATCATCAAGGCTTAACATCAACATCTTGGAGAAATGGTTAAAGGAACTGCTAGAAAAAGGCTACAATTGTGCTATAGGATATGATTTCAAACCATTACACAACACCTGAGTTCAAACCACATATGATTTCAAACCATTACACAACACCGGGGTTGAAACCATTACATAACACTCGGGGAATAGAACCCTCACAAACTAAGTAGCACCAAAGCGGCTTAAGAAGAAATGCCTAAAGAAAAACATGATGAATCTGCTTGCCTGTTACAAATACACAAAGAAAGAAATAAAAATTGACATGCGAGATTCAAGAGGCCATGATGCCTTAATGGTGATAGTGGATAAACTTTCAAAGATGGCACAGTTTCTAGCAAAACCACAGACACAACATTGGATACAATTATTAATATATGCTTTATATATTTCAAAGCGATTATATCAGCTAATATGACAAGAAAATTTATCGCATTGGCCAAGGCCGCCATGAATATTTCTTTTGTCCAACTCATTGCAAAAGAGGTTCTATGTTAATTTTACTGGATATGCAAAAATTAACTAGCATGTTCAATCTTAGAATTCTAACTGCTATATTTATCAAACTCTAACCAAATACATTTGTATTCAAGTCCAATGTCCAAGCAATTTTTTGCTAGTTGTTTTTGAAATTCTTTTATGTTTTTTAAACCTATGAGCCAGGAATGGCAAAGCAAAACAATGAATGGGATATCCTGCAAGGATATCCCATGTTGAAGGATCATCTAAATCTTGTTTTCAATCATAATTTAATACAATACAATACGGAGGCTACCACTTACTTTATGCATGCCTTTTTAAATAATGCATGAGAGCTTAGAGAATAGTGCACTAACAATGGTCAAGGGCAAGGAAATAGCAATTAGAAAGTTATAATAATACCTTAAACATTCCACAAATTGAGTCAAAAAGTCAGTGCAATTAGAATTATCCCCACATCATTTTCTGCCATAACTACAAGCTTAGCATTCAGCTCGCAAAGCCCACCTGGAGCTTGTCACTTCTTGCATGGTTCTTGATAATACAATAGAATCATTATTTACAATACTCACTTTGTTTTTCCAACTATCATATTGCGTATTTCAAATTCAATCACTGCAGAGAAATACTTGATTCTGTAATTTTGAGAAAACAAACCCTTTTCAAAAACAAGCCCTGCTTCCAAACCCTTTTTGAAAACCCAATTAACCATGTGTTGATATGATCTTGTGGTATTCTAATGTGTTGAAAAAAGAGTTGAAATTTTATGATATGTTCGTACCGAACCTTTGTTAATGCATGCAGATGTGAGTCACCTGAAGGACATATTATGACAATGGTAAAGCACCTCTCAATTGTCAATCCTATACACCTGGTAAAGAAGATGCTATAGTCCTTCTGGTTCATAACAAGATGACCTAGCAAATGCACTAATGACCTGCAGTTGCACTAATAAAGGAATATTCCCTAAGATTCCCTAAGAATATGCTAATTTTGGTGTTAAATTTTAAAAAATGCTTCATTTTCTAGGAGTGTGGTGCCATTTTGGGGGGTTCAAAAGAAGAAATTTGACATATTTTAAAACAAATTCTCCATTTTAAGGATCTTTTTATTTAGATTATTTTACAAGTATTGCTTCTTTCGGAAAACTAGACAAAAAAAATGAAGTATAGAAATGACATAAGAACCACCATTTGAAAAGATGATATGAAGGTTTTCTGCAAGGCATGAGGACACTAATCTAAACACATCATTACAAAAAGCACAAACAAGGTTCTCAAACATGTCATTTGTACAATAAAAATAACATGAGCGTATGCGTGCATAGCACCTTGAGTAGACAAAAATATTGAAATTACAAAAATGTGCAAGATGTATATACGCAACAACTAGAACATTTAAAAGATGTTGCTGCACTTGCCATTACTTTTGAGGGGGTCTACATGTTATAATAGTGGTGGTGACTCATGTGCATATAAAGCCATATCAATGATGCAACTACCTAGAGAAGTCGTTGTACTATATCTACATGCTCTAACAAGGCAACATTTGGAGGAGGAGATGAATCATCTTCGTGGTGTTTAAAGCCTTCTATAGTTGTGTCACAATAAAATAAGAGCTAGGTGCTGCGCACGGAGGGTTGCCCTCCATGGCCGGAGGGTGAAGTGGCTTGGGAACAGTCTGACAACCACAGTACCACCCTATCATTCCCTGCCCTTTTGTTACTCCAAGAGTACACATTAGAAGAAGAAGGGGCGTTTGTTGTCTCCATTGTGCACATTAATCTGTCAAAATATTATGTGATGAGACATGCCTGTATCAATTTTCTCTTGGTCTGGCCCACATTCTATGTAGTCAAGTACATAACTACATAACCATAACCAGTAAATAACTACATAGCCAATATAAAAGAAATATCGTTTTTAAAATTTTGTCCAACATATATCCATCATATGCCCAACATTTATATATTCTTAACACTTTTCCAATCATTTTTTTGCATATGTTGGCTAATATTTGTAGAACATTTTCTTTGACATTATATTTTTTACAACAAGTAATTGCCCAATATTTAATATTTAATGAGTAACACTTATTAATATTTCGAGAACTATTTTTCAACATTGCGAACCAGGATTGCATAACATATATGCAAGTAACATTTGTCAATGTTTGCCAAGTATTTGCCATGATCTACCCATGCATAGCTATCATTGAAAGTAAACCCAATCTAAGAAATAGCATTCTGCCGTTTTCTACCCCTCCTCAATGCTAAAATTGCATTTCACAATCCTCCAAACGCATTGGACTTGCACCCATGTTTACGTATGTATGAGAAGGTTACTACCAAAAGTTTGCATCATTTTGGATCATGCATAATGAATGGCCCTGGTTGAAGTTGTCTATAGCTGTTGATAACTGCTAGTGAAGACTGTACCTGTCGTATATGGTCATCAGATGGGAAGCACTTGGGCACATTGAAAGGGAAGTATCCTGTAAGTTAACTCCTAATCTAATTTCTGATATTGTCTCTGTTGTTTTCTGCTAGTGGCCGTGGTATATGGCGCTGTGTTTACGATCCTGAAGCTGAATTGGTTGTCAGTGTTGGTGCTGATGCTTCAATCAAGTGCATTCCTTAGCTTCTTGGGGGAAGCAACAGGAAGTGATTGAAAATGGAGAAACTACTCATACAAACTTCTTCCATATTACACTCCATGATGTTACATCCAAATCCGAAGAGTATTTAAACAGGTGTTCTTCTTACTGGATAGAATGCATCCTACTTTCTTAATTTTGATCAAGAGTTTGGCTATTTTGATATATATTATAACTCCGCATTATTTGTTATTCTTCAAATGGACAGCAAGAGTGAATACATACGATGTCTGCAGTTTGCAGGGCCATGGTGCTTATATGTTGCCACCAACCATGGCTTTCTTTACCATGTAAGTTTACTCAATCTAGGGAAAGGAGAGTGGACGGAGCTTTTGCATGGAAGCAATAATAGCCCAATTCTGTGCATGGATCTGCTGGCTTTGGAGGATGTATTAGTAGCAGCTACTCAGGAGGAACTTGTTGCCTGTGGAAATGGGCAAGGGGAGGTCATGGTTGTAAGGGTGCAATGCAGCCAAACTATTGTAAAAGTGATTCAAAGTTATCAGTGGATTGCAGAAAAGGAAAGGCAACTTCTAGGAGTTTTCTGTTGTAAGCGTTTAGGGCCCAGGTATTGTATCAATTCCTTCCATAATAGACATAGGCTCATGTGAGGCCTACTGGCAATGTTGATCGTTTTGGTCTAGTCTTTAGGTATGTCTTTACTGCAAATCCAGAAGGGAAGATACACATCTGGCTTTTGGATCAGATACCTGAGAGATGCGGGGATTGTGATTTTGTGAGCAAAGAGTGCAAACCAAAGTTATTGGCAATTTTGGAATCTTTTTGTCCTTCAAAAATGGTCCAAGGGCAATTGAATGCCACAATATTTCCACGTTGATCACCACAAACAATGAGCTGCAGCCAAGAAGTTATTCGGTCGTTATTCAAAAGAACTTTACTTAGCACTTATCAGCCCGCTACTTGAAGAAAAAACTAACAAATAAAATAAATCCCAAGAAAGCAAGGAGCTCGCATTTGTAACCAGGAATTCGGGAGTTGGTTACCTCATGTTCCCAGCTTGTTTGTAAATGTGGTATCATTTAAAGGGGCCCATGGAATATCTGCTGTTGCTAGCGTAGCTTTATCTGCCGCAATTCCAGGCAAACAATGCCAATTAATATCTGTAGGTATAGTTCAGTAACTTTCCTGTCTCCACTTGTAAGTACGAAGTAAATTACCCTTTTTGCAAATTGGTGCAGACAGGGCGGGATGGTTGCATTTGCAAGTTTTTATACGACAGTAGTACTCCTGTGGAAATGCTGGTTTGTGTACGTGTAGAAAGGATAAAGACACTGACTATGATCGAATCTACTCGAAGCGGAGAGGGACACTTATTCTAAAACTATCGCCAATCGGCTTCACTTCATCGGATTTTATTTTAAGGGATTTAGAGAATGCGATTGAGGTATAAGCAATCAGTATATATGCTAGGTGTGTTGTTTAAAGTAATTATCTTGATGCGGTGATGAGGTTTCCGTGTGGTGGATGGCGGAGACCACATTCACATTTTTCTTGCGCTATCCGTAGCTGCATCTTGCTTTGCATTTTTAAAGGTTTGTATTACATTTCATTAGCCATTTTAGCTGCTTGATTAATGGTGGCTCCAAAACTTTGTCCCGTGACCAAGGACCAAGTGATCTCGTGTATATCACAAATGGAAAAATTTGGAACAACTGCGTATAGAGGAAAGAAAGAGGAGTCCCTTACTACCGATATTAGATCGATTCACAAGCCATTTCATGGCAAAGAAATCAACTTCGATCTATTTTGTCCCCGTGGAGAGATAAGTGTAGCTCAAATCATGATATTAGTTGGATTGCTACAGTGTCGCGGGGATGGAACTGTTATGATAAGCGTGTATTTCTCGTTGAGCCTACCGAGGAAGCTTGCAATCTTTACTACCTTCGTGTAAATTATTAACATGGAAAATAAGAAATCGAGCAACCATTTCTCCGGCTTGCCACCGACGAAGATGTTTTTGCATATAGATATTTTGACACATTATCCGATAAACTCAATGTAACAATGACTCTTGATGAGCATGTTGGTGGATCACCGTTCGTGCACTTGCATTGGTGGAGACAAGATAATTGCTTCCGGGAGGATCTTTTAGCTTGCTGTTCGATTAATTCTTTTGGAAACAGTCTAAACTCAAGCACTTTACACAATGAACCATCGATGTCGGCTCTTCTCTCTTCTGTAGAAGCGAAGGAAGTTGCAACATGTTGGTTTCTTGAATCATGTCTCCAGCAAAATGAGACGTTCAGAACATTGGAGAAATGCAACGATATTGAAATAAATAGCCTTCAAACTTCAAAATGGCTATCTACATATATTTATAGACCAGCTGTGGCTAACACGAAGTTTGCTATGAAGATTAATGATAATGCTGCACCTATTAATTCAGTTAAGTCAGAGGCAACATATGGTCTACCAAATGGCAGCATACTAAATTCTGTAGCCAAGTGCAGCTTCTACATGTCAAAAAATTGAGAATAAAACACTACTAAATGCCGTAAAATACCTGATATACGAGGAGGGATAACTATGTGTTCCAGTGCTAAAACTGGAGTTCCATGGCATTCCAACACCGCAACCTCAAGCCTGCTCCCAATAACTTATTTATTTAGAATGACATCAATTTACATCATACTTGAAAATTTTTACAATGCCAAGATGGCCTATATGTTAAAGGTTATTACCATGATTGGCTTTTAAGGTCAAACGCGTGCATTCTCAAACTTGCATCTGAGCTTGCTATTACAAGAAACGTGATAACCCCTCTGAGAAAATGACATCAGCATTAAGAACAGTTCTTGCTCAGTGTTCAGTTCGAATGGTTGAACTTACCTTGTTTTTGTATATTGGGTTGCGAAACCTGTAACAGCCAAATATCGCAAATCATCTGCTCTTTGAATCGGTGCTTCATGGCACTCACAATCTGATGCCATTTGCTCAGAACTGCCTGCAGCAATCACGATTCTTCAACTCAGATTGCCCAGAGCAGGTCTCTCCGGTTAGCCAGTTTCAAGAGTGGCTGCCCAACAACGAAAACGACCGAGAGTTTACAGCCAATAACGGGTTTTGAGCAGTCATAGGCATATTTCAAGCATATACTGGCATATACCTATACTATGCCACAAACCCACATAAACAAGGGTTTGCCCCCTTAGGGGCAACCCAAAAACTTAATAACACAACCTGAAGACATGATAAAATCAAATTTAGCAAAGTCTAGATACTTTTGAAAACACATAACATGTCTATGCGGGCAAAAACCAATTTTGTTCTCCGGGCAAAAAGAAAGAAGGAAAAGTAATGGAGCTACGATGATATAAGTAAAGATATTTTTGGAGAGTGTTATGCCTATGACGGCATAGGCAAAGGCCAATTTTTTTCTCCAAATAAACAGGAATAAAACTGTGATATCAGACAAAACGAAAAAACCCAAGCCTATGAAAGCATAGGGAAGGACCAACTTTTTGACGAAGTACTTGCAGCGACTTTGTGAATTTGGCGCCCAAGGCTCTTCAAAATCTGGACAAAAAGTTAAATAAGTCTTGGACAATAATTAGATAATCTTCAATATTGTCACGGTTCTATTGCGAATATCTATTGCGAAATATTCGCAATAGAACCGCCATTCTTTGGCAAGGGACGTTGCTATTTCGGGACTACCTTCTTCTATATATACTCTTCCTTTTCAGTTTTTCCCTTATCCGCGTTCTCTTGAGCTAGTTTCTCTACTCTATTCTGTTCCTTCTAGCTTCTTAGAGTTCTCCTTACCTTAGCTACTTTCATCTATTACTCCTAGAATTATTTCAGGGCAAGGTTAATATTCCGGCGGATGCCTCAATGCCGCTTTGCTTTTCTTGTTGCATGCAGTTCTGGTTGTTCTATGGCTTGTTTCCAGGTTGTTTGATCCTTTGAAATCCTAGATCTTGGTACTCCGATGCCTGTGTTGTACTTTTGGACATGTTGGGCCATGTTTTTGCATTGCCGATTCCTTTCCTGGATCGTTTTTGGGATGCGCCCTTCTGTCGATGTGCTGTTGGCAGTGCCATGATGCTTTTGACAAATCTTGCCTGGCGCTAGCATTCTCATCTGTGACGGCAAACGGCAAAGCTTTAGGCAACGACAAGGGTTTAGGCAAACGGCGAGGGTTTGATCATTTTTTGCTGGGTCCTCTGTTTCGGATTTGCTCTATGTAGCTATTTGGCAGCAAGATTTCTTGAACGGCATTCCTCCTCTGGTCTGGCTGCCGTTTCTAAAAATGGCTCAGGTAAACACTGGTTTCACTCTTCCAAGGTTAGATGTTTCTAGTATCTTTGTGATCCGTGGGCCATTGAAGCTATATGAGTCGAGGCGGATTTGGCATAAAGTTAATAGAGCCCCAGAGCTTAAGGTTCTGATCTGCAATATCTCAGCCAAAGGTCTTCATATAATGGTTCTTGGTTGAACAATATGTCTACATCAGAAATTTGTTGCTCAGATGGATAAAGGGTTCCATATTCTTTTGCTGAGAGTTTCATGCCAAGAGCCCCTTTTTCTTCTTCTGTGAAAACCATTTGGATGCAACTGTTGCAGCCGGAAAATGTATACAGTAGTTGCGGATTCAGGATGGGGCGATGGTGAAGCCTTTGCTTACCATTCTGCACGCCCTTATAATCCAGGGATATACAAGGAGGTTCATGCTAAAAGCCCCCCTTATTTCTTCCATGAATGCCGTTGGATCCCAGACTCTAGTTCGTAACCTGGCTTCACATATAGCGTTTTCGTGCTTGATGAGGATCTTGCAGTTCTTGGCTAGATGTGTATCAGATGCTACTCTTTCTGTCTCGGAGCTGTTGCAGCTAATTTTTACAGTGCTTGGAGCAATCCAGGATGGGAGAATTGCTTACCTTTCTACAAGGGCTTAACTTACTTATAGTCTTTGGAATTACAGGTTCGTAATTTTTTCTCCCTTGTGGATTTCATTTTGTATTCTTGTTTCATTTAAGTTTAACAGATACAATCCATTATCTGATCTCTTCAAATTAATTTCTTTTCTTGTCTTCCGCTTTTGCTGCCCTGATTCTGAGTTTCTAGATGCATATCCCAAATCCCAAACACCCAACAGATTCTAGTTATTCACCTGCAGACTTCGATTCACTGCGTCAATCCCTGGATGAAGCCAATCCGTCTCAATCTTGACCGTGGATCTGTGTGCTAATTCGCCTGTTCGATTCTTCTCCTATTTCAAATCGTCCTGATCCCACTTCCACCGACTTTTGCTTGCTACATCATTCCCTTTCCTTTCCTTTTATGTTCTATGGTTTCAGTGGTTAATGTACAGGTTGCATCTTACTAATACTGATAGGTTCTTTCAGCTGCCATGACTTCCACATGCCCTTTCATTATCCGCAGGGACGTAATGGCTGCCCAATTCAATTTCTTCGATTCAATTTTATAGAATTTTGTAGTCTTATGACATGAATGGATGAGATTTTGCATTGTTCCTTCTTGGTCTGTACCACCACAGATCATGGTCTTCAGATATATTCAAAATCCTTACCATACAGTATGGTTTTATCTAGAGATTTGTTCGAATCTTTACTGAGGTGATCCATTTATCCAGTTTTCTGCTTTTTGCGACTGCTGTTACAAGCTTTTAACTCGTTCTTAATCGCCGCAAACTGAGTTTCTCTATACTAGTTTTTAATCGCCGCAAACTGAGTTCCCAGTTTGTGCTATTCTCTAGAATGCTTTCAGCCCATATAACTATTGCACTGAGCTTTAGTTTTAATGATGCAAGCTAGTCTAATTGGTTAGTGCTTTGGTCTTGCATGATTTGTGTTATGGGTTCGAGTTGTGGTATTTGCATTGAAGTTTTTAACATTTTTCTTAATTTTTTCTTTATGGTTCTTATGTATGTGCATTGACTCTTTATCAGTTTTTCTTGGTTTTCCTTTGTTATTCTTCTCAGTATATAAATTATTATCCATCAGTTGGACTCTCTAAGCCTACTCTTTTTTCTGGAGTCCTTTTATCTATAAATTCTTGTCATGGTATTTACATTAGTTCGAATCGTGCTGTTTGCATTTGGTTTTTTAAATAGGGTTAGCCACTTTTACAATGCTTGTTGGCGTTGGAACTTTGTTTTGTAATAAGCCATTTTTTTGGGCCTTGCATATTTGGTCTTGCCTGTCATTGAGATTTTCTTTTTAGATTAGATATTTATGTCATTTTTTCCATGCATATGGGCATCTACAATCTTAGTCTATGGATGCCACATGTGAGTCATTTTATTAGGCATGGGATATCCCTCTATTCATGCCGTGGGGTGGTTCTAATAAATTGCATATGAAGTTTGAGTAAGGTGTGCATGTCATGATTTGTACACACGAGGTTGCATATGACGTCTGAGTGAGATGCCCATGGGGTGATTTGTACACATGATGTTGGGTCCATTCATATAAAATGATTTATACGTTTAGTAGCCCAGACCATTAATTTTTTATGTTTGCCCATTTATTGGATTATTGTATGGCCATGCTTGGTTCATTTTTCCCTGTTACTAGACGTTCATGTCAAAGTTGTAGAATGCTTTTGATATGTCTGAAAGTGGTTTAGGATTAACGAGTATTTTGCCAAGGTTTCTAACTTCTTGTTTCTTGTGGCTAATGACTATGTTGAGGATCAACATTTATTTTTCTTGTTCTTTTATGCCATGTCTTAGGCCTTTACTAATTTCTAACTATCTATCTATCTCTGGAGTGATATTGGTTTCGTTATTACATTATTACACCATGCTACGTGAGTCTTAGCTCATTGATCTATTTGTTATAGTTTTTTCATGTTCTTACCATATCCGGAAACATGTATGCATTTTTGCACTAGTTTCTTTTGCCGCCCTTGCTAATATAGCTTGTTTTCCTATTGACATGGCCAGGTCACGTGCTTATGCCTGCCCTTATCTTGTTTTGCACTAGGATCTCAGTTGGTTGAAACCTTAGTATTAGCTTCTTTTGTTCTTTTAGTCTCATTTGTGGCATTGTTCAATTTAGTCTTTTGCTTCACATTAGTTTGTTCATGATGTTTGTTGATGTGCTCCATGTTCGTCCTTAGCTTTGCCTTGGTGGTTTTGCCAGTTTAGTCTTGGTCTTTTGTATCACATTGTGATAGTTAGTCGATTTTTGCCTGTTGTCCTTTTTTCTTTAGATTGTTACATAGTTCCATTGATGCCACTATTTCAGTTGCTCCCTATTTTTTATTAATTTTCATCCTTTCCATCTGTCTTTCTGCTTCATTGGTCCCAATTTGTTGTTAGTTAGCATCTTTGCTCCTTTACCCCATTAGTTCCATTTTTGTTCATGGGCTATTTGCTAGCTGTTGTCACTCCTTGACTTTGCTTTGATGCTTCATTACACATACCTTAGTTTAACTGGATCTTCAATGGTCCATTCGTTTACATGCTCACATGCATCACCTTTATTACTTTGTACTTGGTTAAATAGAACATTTGAGACATTTTGTTGTGTTTGTCCTAGTCCTCTTTTCTCGCCCCTTGTTAGCAAAGGTTTAGTTATGAGTGAGATATATGTTTCATGGCTTTGTGGAACAGTATCAATTAACGCATTTGTTTAGTAGTTGGTATTTTTTTTTATCTCTTTAGATTTTCTATAGTTTGGTTGAATGCTTGTATTGGTCATTAGTGGTGCAATAGTCTCTGGTAGTCACACTCTGTATCCATTATGGTAGTTGGTTTTGACCTCTTTAATGCGTTGATTCATTTATTTGACTATGGACATTGTTGTATTTATGGCCTATAGGTATCGAGCTTGTGACTCTTGGATCGTTCACTTATTTTTTCTATTATCCTTGAAATGTTTTTGGTCTCGTTTTGCTCCATGCTGGGTGACTTTTAGCTCGACATTATGTGTTTGGAGATTCATACTAGGTGCACTCTTATTTCTTTGTTGTTCTTACCATCACCATAGATACATGCTTGCCCCGTCCTTATATTCATTTATGGTTAGATTTTATTTGCTCTCCATTGGTATATCTTGTTTTGTTTATGCTTTGTCTTAGTATTGCCATGGTCAAGGTATCACATGTATCAGCATTATCTTTATTTGGGCTAAGATCTTGGTACTACCTTCATTTCCTTCAATCCTCTTTGTTTCATTGTTTAGTATATTTTTTTGCTCATTCTATTTGTCCTTGCAATTGTTTCCTAGTTCCCTTTTATCCTATTGTTTCATTTGTTCCCTTCTTTCATGCTACTTTATTGTAAGTTTGTTGTGCTTCATGGTTCCATAACATGTCAGCTCCTTTGCAGTTGTTCCCTTCTATGTTAAATTCTTTATCTCGATCTGCTTTGCTCTTGTCCTCTGTGTTGCATTCGTCCTGTTGCTCCATGTACTCCATATTTTCTATAGCACTATTTTCTCATTAACTCCATTATCTCATTATCCATTATTCGTGTCCAACTAGAGCTATTTTTCTTTGCTGAACATTCATTATGCGATATGGGTCGTTGTTCCATTACTCCTCTTTAGTATTCCGATTGGTCAATTTTGCCCTATTGCCTTGATTGTTGTATTTCATGCATTAATTTTTCTCATTTAGAGGTTCAATTTTATTTGTTCATTTGGCCGCACTTTCATCCTTTTGCGATTTGTCGCTTTGCTGCTGATTGTTTTCAGGTGTTTTGTTCTCGCTTGTTCATTGTTAGGAGTTCATTTTGGTTGGTTTGTTCCTTTTGTTTTTCGTTGTTTACTTTTGCTACTCTTGGTGCCGCATTCCACCTTATGCTCCATCCATTCTTCTTTTCTACCACCAAGTCCCTTTGCTTTGCTCCTCAATTGACTCCATTTAGTCTTGTCATTATCATTTGCTCCATTAATCCCACGTTTCCAATTTGTTTTTATCTACTCCTTTCCAGTTGTTCTACTCCTTCAGCAGTTCCTATATCCCATTGGCCTCATTTGCTCCTTTTGTCCTCTTTAGTCTCGCTCTTTTGCTCCCTTGATCTTAATTTGGCATCAGAGTTGCCTTGGACGTTTCGCGAGTTGCAATCCTTCGACTTTGCCTCATCAAGACGAATACACATACTTGGATCTCTTTTTGGCACTTCATTGAAGCCATTCATTTACATGGTCACAATTCATGTTGCATCCTTTTCCAGGTTTTGTCATGTTGCCAATTTTGTTCTTTTTACCTTTCTTTATTTTCTTTGTTCTCCATTTGGTACTTTGTCCCTACTGTTACATTTTACTGCCCTTATGCTTTGTTTTATTTGAGTTCACTATTGCATTATCCATGCCATATTAGTTCAGTCCATACTCCAATGCTTTAACCTTTCCATCCTAACTTTGTTTACTTTATTGGCCCCATTTGTTTCGTTTCTACCTTTTTTGCTCTTCATATTCCACCAGTTCCTTCGATCATGTTTGATTCATGTTTTACTATCGTTTCGTCCTTTAGTCCCTTAAGCATCTATGTCTATTTTTTGTATTTTGTATTTGGTGTATTTTTAGTATTAGTGGTGGTTTTTGAGTTAGCTTCCTCTTCTGTCGGCTGATATATCTTGTGTCTAGGACCTTGCCATAGAATGTCACGGTTCTATTGCGAAATATTCGCAATAGAACCGCCATTCTTTGGCAAGGGATGTTGCTATTTCGGGACTACCTTCTTCTATATATACTCTTCCTTTTCAGTTTTTCCCTTATCGACGTTCTCTTGAGCTAGTTTCTCTACTCTATTCTGTTCCTTCTAGCTTCCCTTATCCCTCCCACCCTGACATGGTTCATTCTATGGTGTGGTCTACTGGTCTCCAATTTTTTATACATTTCTCTGATTTTATTCTCGGCATGGTGTTGTAGCCTCCTGGGCAATATCTATTTCAGTTTTCTCCTGCTTCTATATTCCACCAGTTTCGCTCGCCCTCCCTTCCTTGGTGAATTGTCTACACTTGATCGTGTCTGTTTTCCTGTTTGTTTCTATATTCTTTATGTGCATTCTTCATTTTTTCTCGGTGTGGCATGGTAGCCTCCGAGGCATACTTATCATTCTTTCTCGGCGTGGCGATGTAACCTCCTAGGCAGCACTAATCGAATGTTTTTTCCCGTGATGGTCATTCCACGGATGGTTCTCGATTGGTCGGCTGTTGTTTCCTTCTCGGCGTGGCCCTGGAGCCTCCGAGTTTCACGCTAATTTTTATATTGCGCATTAGTGCTCGTTCTTTCTTGAAGCATCTAATTCCTTGACGGGTTATTTTCTTGTCAGCCTTAATTTTACAGGTTATTTTTTAAGGTCTTGTGGCTGCCAGAGTGCGCGGGGTCATACTTGCTTGGCGCAATGTTTTCAAGTTGTCTCTATTCGGGGTCGAGCATCGTCGGCATTCCTCGAGATCGTTGGGAGTGTTTCTCTTCAGGTTTTTCCTCAAAAGCTTAAAAGGACAGGGTTTCATCCCCGTGAGAAGTCGTCACCAGTTTTTCTCACCTTTGCATAGACCAAACAGACAACCATCTGTTATCTTGTATTCTTTAGTTTCGTCGTGCTCTCGATGATTGTCTAGTTTCGGAGCATTTAATTTTCAAGTTTTCAAAGTTTTCTACCCTTAGTAGGGGGATCAATTTGTACTCTATGATTTTACAAAGCTCAATCAGAACACCACTTCACTTATCGGCTGATATATCTTGTGTCTAGGACCTTGCCATAGAATTTGCCATTAGTGTCATGTTACAGATATCATGTTACAAGTATAGTTCTTGCGACAGATTACTTGATCAGGTTATAGAATATAAACTATACTTTGTGTTGATGTCCACTTAAGCATATCCATTATAACTCCATGATAACTCCATGTCCATACTCTATTGGAGACGCATCCAATTTCCTAGACTTGTTAGGCCATTTCCCACCTCATTAACAAACAGATTAGCCTATGATTCAAGGACAAAATTACTTGAACTTGTGCTCAAAGGCTAATTTTGATCCATGTACTTGGCAAATCCACTCATTAATTTAACATATATTAACTTAAAATCTGCAATAATCTACCAAAATCTACAATAATCTGACAAAATATTACCATGTAATTGGGTCTTCAGCACAAGAAAATGCACTTTAGATTGCCGAAATAGGCTGGTAAATCTAGAATTGTTTACATTACAACTGAAGGGAATAGATCTTTGACACTTGAAATCTCAAGTAAAAAATAGTCAACCAACAGGGCTCAAACCTGTAGCAAAAAATACCTGGTTTTTTGGTGCCGATTTACTCCATGCAAACTGTCTGGTTCATCTAATTTGAACTGCCTGAACTATCTGGCCTCAGATAAACCTGCGAAATTAAGAATAGAATAGAATAGAATAGAATAGAATAGAATATACATTAACGTCCCTCAGGCCGTGAGGCCCCCGGACTTGTGTAGCGTCCTGCGAGCTCCCAAAGGGTGCTGCCAGCAAACAGACGCATAGGTTTTATGTAGCCATCTAGCGGGCTTCTCTTGTAGCGTAGCCAGCTACCCGCATCGTGCTTATAGCTGGCTTCTTGGCCATACACAATGCATCGCTATAAACAGTTTTGAACTGTACTTTGTAGGCCTCTCTGATCCGCCTCATCCGTGCTTCTCAGATTATTAGCCCTCTCTCTTTGTGCACCCCCCGGTGTCTTATTATCATTTCTTTTATAGCTTTCGCTACATCTGTGAGTGTCTCTTCTTTGTCCATCAGTGCTGGGAGTGGGAGATCCCACCTGACCTTGTTAAATTTGGACCTTATGTCGGTGTAAACCGGGCACTCTTTTACCATGTGCTCTTCGTCTTCTATTTTTCCTGAGTCACATACTCGACATATTCGCTCTGCTCTATCTATTTTCCTCCATCTATCCTTCTCAATTCGGAGGTCGTGGCTCCCCATCCTGAATCTGGCCAGCGTTCCCCTGTTACTCTTATTCAACATGCTGCTTTTGTACGTGATATGCCCTATCTGTCCCCCTGGGTTGAAGGTTCCCAATAGCCAGTTTGCCTTAGGCCCTGTGTGCCGTGCCAGCCAGTTCCTCATTGCTCTGCCTGTCCATTCTTCGTCCCATCCGTCCGCTTGTATAATCTGGCTTAGTTGCATCCCCATACTTGCCGTCCACTTCGCCAATTCGTTAAACCATCCCTTGCCCGTTGTTATGTGCTGTTTTGCTGATTCATCTATCGCTAGTGACGACAGTTTGTCCTCTTTCCCATAGCTGTTGTCCTTTATTAGGTACCTAATTGTTCTTTCCCATGCCCTCACTTCCATTGGCTTTTCCCCTGTCTCATATAAGATTGTTGCTAATGATGTACCTGTCTTCACCTGAAATTCCTGTCCGTGCCATTGCCTCAATATGCCTTCTTGTTTTTCCCATTTCTTCTCTGATAGGCCTGGTCCCCATGTCTCACATCCGTACAGCTGTGTTGATGCTACTATTGTGCTAAATAGGTATGCTTTGATTTCCCAGTTGGTGATCCTATTGTTGTTGCAGTAATTCATCATGATGTAATAATTGCCTATTGCTTGACCTGAGAATATGAACTTGACCTGAAACTGATCTAAATCGATTTCCTAACCTAAACCTAAACCTGAACTTGCGAAATGAAGAAAGGATTTCCTGACTTAAACCTGAATCTGCGAAATCAAGAACCGATTTCTTCAGATTCGATGCTTCATATTTTTCTCATATTCGATTTGCTACAGAATCGATGGAAGGAAGGAAACCTGCAAAGAAAAACCTTGTTTGCAAAGAAAAATATCGAACCTTGTTTTTTGTTTGATGGAATCTTGTTTATCGATGGAAGGAAGGAAACCTGCAAAGAAAAACCTTGTTTGCAAAGAAAAATATCGACAGAAGGAAAGCTGCGGGTCCACAAAAAACAAGGTGATGCGCACGAGGGGTTGCCCTCTGATGGCTCGAGGTTGTGGTTTCATGGGTTCTGTTTCGTTCTTTTGTGCTATTCATTGAGATGGTTGTATGTGTTGTTCTATCATGTAGTGACACAAATTGACACAAATTAACACAAATTGACTGAGTTCATGTGATTGTATTGGTTCTCTAGAGTTGTAACATTTTGATCAGCATGTATGCGAAGTCTCATTCAGTTACAGAGGCACAGAATGTCTCTGACCATCTCATAATCAGAAATGTAGTCTCATGGAATGAAATGATTGCAGGATGTGTTGAACATGGATGTGGAAAGGAAGTTCTGACCAGATGTTGTCACATTTTTTTTGGCTTAAAGTGCTATGGCAACATAGGAGCTATTGACAAGGGCCAAGAGATACATAGAAAGGTGCAGAAGGGTTTGGATAAAGACTGGTTTGTGGGCACCACATTGATTGACCTTTATGCCAAATTTGGCTTGCTGTCAGAGGCACATGAAGTTTTTAATAAGCAGGAATTTAGGACTGTTGAGTCATGAAATGCACTTGTCTCAGGGTATCCTGACAATGGTATCTGGTATGGAAGCTTTGAGATACTTTACACATATGCAAATGGAACAAAAGCAACAATTGGAATGAGAAAGTTGTAGACTTTATTAACCACATTTGCAGTCGAAATTGTTGTTTGAAGGCCAGCCAGCAGCCAAAAAATAAGGAGCACAAATGAGCTGACGTGCCTGTTATAATGTACAATTTTACCAATCGTGAATCCGAGATAATCAATTTGTGGAGAACTTTGGAAAGACCTAAGCCACAAAATACCAAATGGAATCTTCGTCCAAAGACCCAATGTTCGCAATGGATTCTGGACTTGCTACGACTAAAGGGGAGAATATGTATAATCATGAGGCATGTCTTCTATAACATAAGAAAAAACTTTGTTTGCACGAACTAAGGGTGCCTCCCCATTAGCCTAAAAACCGACCTTCCATTTGCCATGTGTCAAACCCAGTTCCAAAAATGCCATTCCCGTTACTAACCCAAATACCTATTTCTGCTGACATGGCGAGGGCAGCCTCCCTTTTTTCGGAAGGAACAAAGAACTTCCGAATACCCCAGTTCGGAACTCTGTTTGTCTTGTAGTGGGGATCCAGCCGGTGGGATCACCCACTGACGCACTCCTCCCAATAAAACAAAAGGAATAGAAATTGGTTTCGATGGGAATGGTCGCATACCAATTCTTCGAAGGGAACTCGGTTATGTTGACGTGGAAACTGAGTTCCTGCTCTAATGGGGAGGCACCCTAAAGCTTTATATCAAGAACAAGTTGTATCAATGTGCAAGCTGAATTCTTATGAGAATTGCAATTTAAAACAATTACGGAACCGAGGCAACAAGAATAATATTTTAAACTCAAGCATGGTTAAAAAAACTTTTTAAGTGGTGTCAAAATTCTAAGAACAAGAAAATGACTTGGCATATTCAATTAGAGATTGCATATAATAAGGCTGCCGTGATCGACAAGGATTTACAAGGAGATCCTTATCTTGCAGATGAGATGCATAAAGATTTAGATGCAAGAGCGGCCTGGGAGGAGTTAAAGGTTGTGCTAGTGCTAGGCCCCCCAAGGAACGAAATATCACTTTCAGCCATATTGACAAGAGAAGGTAGAGCTTCATCTCCTTTAAGGATATTGCAACATTTTCTCCTGCTTGGTCTCTGATGAGGATCTTCTTGGCAGCACAACAATCCTAACACTAAAACAGTTGTCAATTGAACTTTGTCAAACATAGTTTCTAAATTGGGATCTGCAACGTGCAATATATGGTGCTCTTCTTTTTTTGACCATACCCACTGAACTAAGTGTACCCCTAGGTTCACATCAACCACTTTTTTCCCAGTTGCTACTTCAAGTACCAATACTCCAAAGCTATAGACATCAGATTTTCCACTCGCCTTGCCCAGCTTAATAAGTTCAGAAGCAATGTAACCTAAGGTGCCTATCCTGGTCATTTCCACCTCTGTTTTGTCAGAATCCAACAACTTGGCAAGCCCAAAATCACCTACATGAGGCACAAAATTACTATCTAGAAGAACATTGGAAGCCTTGATGTCTCTATGCACAACCTTTTGTTCCCATCCATGGTGAAGAAAAGAAAGGCCTTCTGCTACCCCTAGTATTATGTTATATCTCTGTCGCCACGAAAGAACATAGGAAGGATTGAAGAGGTACTTATCCAAGCTGCCATTTTGCATATAATCATAAATCAGCAGCAACTTTCCCTTCTCATGACACCATCCTGTTAGGCTCAGAAGATTCTTGTGCCTAAAATGACTTATTACAGAAAGCTCTGCAACAAACTGCAACTCATTTTCACCAGTATTTTGGGATAAGACTTTAACAGCTACCACAGTACCATTTGCCAAGTCCCCTTTATAGAAAGATCCAAATCCACCCTTTCCAAGTAGATTACGAGGGCTAAATTTTTTTGTAGCTGCCCCAGTTGGCTGTATGTGAAGGTAGTGATAGGAGATTGCAGGACATGCTTGGTATCTCTTTGCTTTAGTTTGCACCATAGCCAACCTACTACAAACAAAAAAATGCATGTTAACAAAGATAATGTAGTCAATACTACCAGCATAGGCACACTTAATGTACTCTGCTTGTCTATAATAGGCTGAACTGCAGAACTATTAGTTACAGGCTGATCTGTAGAACAATTAGGCAGGGACGAATCTGAGACACTGAAATTCCATGAATATATTTTGTGCAATTCTGTATAAGCTCCTGTTGCAGCAGAAAACCCCATATACATGGTATCTTGAATCACATCACTTAAGTTGCTGACAACATGACTAAGTGAAGCAGTTTCTGGTTTTGTTGTGGTCCTCGATAATCTGACTTGAATTTCTTCAGTTGCAGATATGTAATCTACTCATGCAGACTTGAATTTCTTCGGTTGCAGATATGTAATCTACTCATGCAGTAAGGGTTATGCTAGATTATTTGGGGCAACAACAAGCGCTACAGATTGCAAACTATTAATGTCTATACCAACATGGGGTTTGTTAGGATCATTGAATTCGGGATTTGGTGTAGTATCAAATTCTACTGCAAATAACCACATGGTGTCTTTATCTGCAAACTGATTAACCATTCCTAAGCCACCACCAGCGCCATAAATGGGGGTTTCTGGCATTCCATATGTTATGCAGAATGCCATTCCATCTCCTGGTTGGTAAGCGCCAACAAGTATGGCAATTTGGAAGGCAAAAGAAGTGCTAAATGAAAGAAGCTTATTGGGCTCACGAAGGTGAACTGCCTTTGTGTATGTGACGCTCCCTGAATATATACGACCCCCGGCCGTATACATACGGGGACTTTCCCCTCCCATGGCGACCATCTCGCCGTGAGCAGGGCCTTCTGTCTATCCCGGGCCATCTATGGAGAGATGCCCGAGTGAAGGACACGGAGGGGTCATTCGGCCCACGCTTTCAATGGGGCTCCTATGTCGCGGAAGCGTGAATACATGTTAGCACACAGCACAAATATATATATAAATAACCACCACGAAGGGTGGAACATCCATCCAAATACCCACGGCAAAGAATATGCATCTAATCCTAAGGAAAACACCCAAAACCCATGGTTCTACCCCGGTTCAGACTCCTGTGAGGATAGACTGACGGCTCGGTCTCAAGAAATCAGCCAGACAGGTATAACCCGGGCGTTATCGGCATAGAACATCGGCTAGGGTTGTCCACTCCATCCGCCCCTCCTGTGCACACTTTGCAGATGGGTCGATTCACGCTATGGCGTCACTATAGCCTTCCGGAGACGCAGACTCAAGGTATCACCCTTCGAGCCTGCTCCAGGGTTCATGAAGCCCTAGTCCGATGAGGCAGGTCAGGGAAGTGTCCCCTTCCAGGATCGCAGTGGTTCCATGGGTGAGCTAGAGAATACGTGCCGCATCGGCCCCCCCGTCATCCGCACAGACTTACTCACCCTAAATCTACTCAAAGTGCAAGGTGCCTCATACGGGTCACACCTCTACACCCAGGGAGTGTCAGACCCATACCCGGCCCTCTACGTGACGGCTATCGCCCTAGCCCATCAGGAGTCTCAGGAGCCTTTTATGTTCGTGCAAGACCCCACCCCCACTTCACCACTGCGTCCCTTCTTTGGTGCTAAGCCAATCCATAGCATCTATGACCCGGTGGTCTCTTGTACACAGGCCGCATCTAATGGGATAATACAGGGCTCTATCTAGGAGCATACTATCAGAGGTCTCTTCCCCCCTTAATTCCCCCGTTTCAAGGGCAATACTTATGAAAAGAACTATCAATCCATCATTCATGAGCAAGTATCGAATCAGAGATAAAGAGAACTCACCTTTGCAATCAAGGGTTAGTTCCTACAATTAAAGCACAGAGGGAACACAGAGAAACAGAAGAAATACACACAACAAATGCCCAACAGGGGCGCTATCCTACAGATAACACAGCTAAGCTACAGACTAACCGTCGAATCGGGCTTGGGATGGCTCCATCTCGATTTGCTGAAGGGTGCCTGGCTGCTGCTCCTCCTCCCCCATCTCCAATTGCTTTTTTATTCGAATTGGAGCACAAAAGCCCTAATTTGGGTGTCCAAAATGGAAACCCTGCCTTGCCCAATCGATTTGGGCCAGGTGGCAGCTCCGGGTTGGCTAATATTAACTAATTTGGTATTTTAGGCCCTTTTAATATTATATTAAGCCTTAAATTCGAATTAGGGTTTAAGGTTAGGTTTCCACCTTTATAATTTAATTATTAACATAGCTAACCTTAGCTTATGAATAATTAATGTGCCATTAATTATTCATAGTGACGTGTCACGTATTTATACTTAAAAAGGCGTATAAATACGTGGAACGTCACATTCTCCCCACCTTAAAAGTGATGCTGTCCTCAGCATCAAGACTACTCTTGCTGTGGGCAATACATCGTACCTTGGAAGGAAGTCTCCCTTCCTTAAAGAGATAGCGTGAGATTATAGGTCACACAGACTTTGTCATGTTCAAGGACTGTCAAAGTGAACAGTCAAGGTGTGTGGAAGTCTCACTGTTTTCAGAGTATAGCCAATTTTGAATTCATTCTTTTTGTACACACGTGTAATTGATTATATATTATGGACAGGTATAGACACAAGCAACTTCTATTTGTTCTTATATTATAACACGGAGTTATTAAGCTCGCACTGTTTAGTAGAAAGTGATTCTAATGATATTAACTTCTGTGTATATGCATTATATTCTCCCGTCGCTTTGCAATCCATTTAATTACAGCCAGCGCTAATTTAATTTTGTATCAGAATTTTGTTTTCCTATTTTGTTATAGTTTTGACAACCCATAAGGTCCTACCCTCAGTATTTGACATGCCCCTCACATTTAGACTTACCCTTTAATACAATTATATCGTACTGTATCTGACACTTTTACGCCTATACTCTAATATGAACTACAGGCATACGTTCTTCATCAATTACTATTCATAACCTTCTAAGATAATCTAAGTCTCGTTATTCTCTCAGAAGTTTGTGTAAGACATACATAATTATCTCCTTTTGTTATGTTTGATTATGTGTTTAAATAGCTCCTTTTAATTATCTTTAACGTTTCCATACGCTCACTCTATTGTAGTCTATCTTAACCGTAGGTTATATTCACGTCGGTACACCTTTGAATTACTTATTCATATTATTATTATTTCCATAAATTTATCACACATACAGATACTCTTATATTTACAGGTACATCTCACAGATACATTCGACATAACTGGTACCGCCCGGGTCGCTATCTGGCAGTGCTATGGCCATGCAATCCTCCTGTATCACAGAAGGACAGTTGTGACTATGGTGTCCACGGCGGAAGACATGCCTGGTCCCGCTGGAGGCTATTACATAATGATGGATATTGCCATTCCATGTAGAAGGGGACTGGATATAGTACCATATATCTGATGGAGAAGTGGTTTATGATTATCTACCATCGACCCCGTTAGAGAGGTATTATACTAAGGTGGATCTGAATTATAAGTACCCAGCTCCTGAAAGGAAGACCACTTCAGAAGTGTAGGTTTCGACATTTTATAGCTATTGCTACTTGAATGGAGGTATGATGCGCGGAAAGGTAGAGAATAATGTGGTATGAGGAGGCGGATCCATAAAGTACGAATTAAGGATTTATGCATATATTGCGTTTCCCAAGGAGATTGTTGTTCCTAAGGTGTGCAATAAAGACGCAAGATTATAGACGAGAAAGAAGACCACGTAACGATGTGGATATGCTTAATGATATTGGTTAAATACAGGAGCATTATGCATGATATATAAATTAAGGAAATGGCCACATCTTATGTCGGTTGGGAGCATCAAGATGCCGAATAAAAGACTGGACAATAGTGTGGAACGTAGTTGCACACAAGGTGAAGAGAAGACGACAATTGGTAGGAGCAGGCGCAACCGACGAAA
Organism: Isoetes taiwanensis; assembly: GCA_021234155.1. NCBI lineage: Eukaryota > Viridiplantae > Streptophyta > Lycopodiopsida > Isoetales > Isoetaceae > Isoetes > Isoetes taiwanensis. The sequence goes on from JAJEKV010000063.1 coordinate 2,461,297, forward strand.
GTAATATACCCACACGACAAGTGGGAGACAAGAGGTGCTTGAAAGTTGTTGTAAACAACGTTTCAAATATAGAGAGTTTGGAATGACACGTTGAACATACGAAAGTCTGGAGTATGAACAAGGTAGGCGCCCAATGAACATCTCACCAAGGAGGATGTGCTCTGGACTTGGTATCGTGTGTGTATCCCGAGGAGTAATTCCGCGTTGGTATATATATACTAGGACCATTTAATAGTAAAACATAACTAAAAGAAGATAGGATATATACTAGAACTTTTAGTTCACATTCCATATGAATACGGAAGTAATGACTAGAGCTTGAGGACGAAGGCAAACTAAGGCTAGTGGTGTCGAAACCACAACATGTGTATGGTACTAGATAACCAAGTTGAGGAAATAAGTTGGCCGCAAGTATGAATATAGCTAGATGCCTATGTCAACGAGTTACATATGAGTGTAGACTTAAGGTTGGTGCACACATGTTACTATATCATATAATAACAACGTAGCGGTCTTGGATGTTGGAAGGACTTAGTAGTACCAAATATTACACTAGCGAGGATATCAAGGATGTCGATTGTGACATCCAGATGTATGTCATATTGGAAGATGGTAGAATATTCGTACAAGGCTGGTGGCATATTACGTGACAATGTTTACAGAAGAAGCATAATGATATGCTTATATACGAAGGTATTGGGTTAAGGTATGGTCCACCAGAGATATGCACTCAAGCTATCCCAATGGTTGGAGTTGACTATCCTAAATACATCGTACTAAGGGAGATGAGAAGATTTTAAATCAATGAGAATAGCTAGAGTAAGTCTAGCATATACGGTGATGCTACATTCAAAAAAAACACCCCGAGGATGGTTGGAAGGGTGTCGAAATAACCGATAATGAGAGCCTAGCTACTCAAAGGTTCTAGATACCAATGAATTACTTCATTGTTATAAGCTGAGAGCATTTATTTGGTTTTGGGACTAAGAAAATGTGTAAAATATCGCATCCCCCTGATGGAAGAAAAGAAAGAGTACGACGACTTTGGCGATTATATCTTTAGGGATAACCGAGAAGAGGGCAATACATAGCAATTCCAAGTCCCGATAAAAATCAAGACGAGGTGTATAGATTACAAGGGGTGAGATTATATAGACCAGTAGTCCATATATCCTAAGAGTTACCCTACTCGCGGGGAACAATTGTAGGTACGGAAGTAGAAGCTGGAGGATCCATTGCCTTGCGGCATAAACCCGTTAGAGATTAGGACTTTGAAACTCTTAAGAGGGTAAGGAATTGGATAATCATATGGCGGTGACTAACGAAGATTGAAACACTGGGTTTTCCTATTGGAAGACCAGGAGGTTTTAGTGCCTCCACTTCATTATGAGGGAGCCAAAGACGACAACATTCAAAGGGATCAAAAGTTGAGGTTGACATGCTAACTTAAGAAAAATAGGTTAGGTGTGACAAAACATGGCGAAACGCAAATTAACTGAAGGAACCTTTAGAAAAGGCCTTGGACTGTGGTAGAAACCTTTGGAACTATGGCATAATCCCATGGGAAAATTATAGTTTATGTACGGGGTTAAAGTACCATAAGTTTAAATTCATCCCTTTTAGGTCAACCCCTTAGGTTAAGATACTCCATGGTGGCGTACCTTTATTGGGTGACGTGTCAGCTTATTTATACGTATACCGTATAAATACATGGAACGTCACATTCTCCCCCTCTTAGAAATAATGCTGTCCTCAGCATTGGGGTTAGTTAAACAAATGACGGTTAATCGAAAACTGCAATAGAAGGAAGTATACATAAAAAGGAAGGTAATTCCTTATTTTCAAAGGTAATAGCATGAAAGCTTAAAACATAGAAGAGTTTAAGCACCAAGGTGCATTTGACATACTTATCATAAGAAGGTTGAAGGACCGAAGTCCGATATCAAACATCATCGTAACAAAAAGGTAACAGATGTAGATAAGATAAAAGTGGAAAAGTCGGGCCATCAGCAACCCTCTATACATGGGCAAGTTACGTACTGCTTACTGGCCTGCACATGTGAATACATCAACATGTACAAGTCCAACATAGAGTTGGCCCCTCCCCATTTGGGAAGTAGGTGGTACAGCCACATCATAAGAACTACGAAGGTTACATTTCAGCTAAGTTAGAGCAGAGCTCTAGCATCGTGGGGTGAGGATATATGTTTGTTATGTACATAGCATGTACACATACGATAAACATGCTGGAGAGGTAATCTAAGTGGCGACAGAAGGAGAGAAAAACGAGTGTATCCCAAAGTTACTGATGAAGGGTTTAGAGTATGTTCGGGATGAGCAAACAACATTCACTCCGTTGTAGGCTAAGGTATGATGTCGTAGTTGGCACCTGAAATAAATGTCAACGGCCAATAGAATGAAGCTTAAGATGAGGGGGTTGAATAGTACAATAGTACAATTCCAGGATAGGTATCAAATAGGAGTTACATGCTAAAAGTTCAAATGTGTCTTGAATAGACACCTAAGACTAGCTTTCCCACATGATCCATAGCCGGATCAGACTGAGGTGAACAGCATGGGTTACATGGAGGTGTAAGTTAGGATATATAGGACCCGAACATGGATACAAGTCCGGGTTATCTCAAACATAGGTAATTATAGAAAGGCTCACAAAATACTAGGCAGGCAGCTTGATGACTCCAGGTAATTTACGATTAATACGAAGGCTCACCTGCTCTTAGGCCATGACTATGGCTTGAACGAGTATGCCAAGTCATTGGGAATGCTACAACAATGTGATAGCATCATGACAGAGAAAATGTAATAATTAACATTTCCAGGATGTAGGACAATGTTAACTCATAACCCCCAATGATAGGTGGGTCAACAATAGATGGAACATATAATAGCGGCTTAAAAGCCACAAGACGATTAATGAATACGTGAAGGAGTAAATGGATTGGTGACTCTACTGAATAAAGGTCACAGCCAAAGGGTGAGATGTGTACGCTGTGGCAGGCGTAAGGGTGGGAATACTGAAAATCGTTCATAGACGTAGAAAACATATTGAAGAAGAGAAGGAATAAAGGACCCTTATGAATGATATTTAGCAATCTGGTAACATGAAGGGTAGTCTTTGCTAACATGCAAAGGTATACCTGCGGCTTGCAAGGCAGCAAGAGCTGAAAAACTCTTTAAAGATTTGGTGTATGGCTTAGGGAAGAAGACTTGCATGTCCTAGGACAACATGTTGAATTGAGTTCACCAAGGACATTTTTAATAAATAGATAGATAGGTAGACAGCATTTGTACGTCAGGCCATATTGGCATCGTCCATAAGGACATATGAGGAGCCCTCAGAGACTTGAAGACAAGATCTCTGGATAGAGGAGGCCTAGCTTGCGAGGTCTTTGGGTGGTATTGTCCTTCGGAATAGTCACATGATCCCTTGGGATATGTAAGTTCATTTGCGGGCTTCAGGACGTTTAGGCATTCAAATAATGGTTGGAAATACTTTGCCCGGATCATATCTAGATATCCTAAAAGGAGGATAGCCAACAATAGTTGGATGTCATTGGACCCTTACAGTGGAAGAACCCCAAAAGAGGGTAGGCTGCTGTCAATTTGACAGCCGTGTGGTGCAGATAACTACTCATAGCCATATAGGCGGTGAAGTTTGGTACAAAATGATACCAAGGTTTGTACCCAACACAAGGAAAGACCAATGAGAAGGAATATTGAAGGGTGGTAGGATCAAAGGAATCCAAACCGATGGTCTAGAGGGGTGCTGCATGGCAGTCCCTAGTCGGTTGGACGACAAAGAGATCCTTTCTCTGGGAACTGAGACGAGTCAAGGTTTAGACACTAGAGAGAGGCAACGTTAATTAGAATTATGTTTATAAAACATTACTTGTATAACATCGAATAAGGTCTAATATAAAGCATATGAATGTAGTATGGATTGAATCATGGCAAGGCCCCAAGAAATTGTGTTATCAAGGCATCTACCAAAGGAAAAATATAGGTCGAGGAACGCCGATAACTGGACATTGTAAAAAAGAATTTTAATTTTAATTTTTTTTTTTTTTTTTTTTTTTAAAGGTGGCGGGCACCCCCTAGCTCGACGTTGCTATGGCCGCCAGGAGCGTCCGGGTACCCCCTGCCCGCCACTTAGGGTTAGGGTTTTTTTTTTTTTTGTTATTAATTAATTAGGGTGGCGGGCACCCCCTACCTCGACGTTGCTACCGTCGCCAGCAACACCCGGGTACCCCCTGCCCGCCACTTAGGGTTAGGGTTTCGCACCGGGTACACATACCAATATTATACTTAAACCACGTTAAATCAATCATGACAATATCTACTACACCACCCAAATCTCATACTACTCCAAAATCCTCGCTCACTAGCTAACGATCTAACGAGTTAGTATGTGGACAGTGCAATAGTTTGGCTTCCCAGAACCATGCTCTGATACCACTGTGACGCTCCCTGAATATATACGACCCCCGGCCGTATACATACGGGGACTTTCCCCTCCCATGGCGACCATCTCGCCGTGAGCAGGGCCCTCCGTCTATCCCGGGCCATCTATGGAGAGATGCCCGAGTGAAGGACACGGAGGGGTCATTCGGCCCACGCCTTCAATGGGGCTCCTATGTCGCGGAAGCGTGAATACATGTTAGCACACAGCACAAATATATATATAAATAACCACCACGAAGGGTGGAACATCCATCCAAATACCCACGGCAAAGAATATGCATCTAATCCTAAGGAAAACACCCAAAACCCATGGTTCTACCCCGGTTCAGACTCCTGTGAGGATAGACTGACGGCTCGGTCTCAAGAAATCAGCAGACAGAGGTATAACCTGGCGTTGGCTGGCATAGAACATCGGCTAGGGTTGTCCACTCCATCCGCCCCTCCTGTGCACACTTTGCAGATGGGTCGATTCACGCTATGGCGTCACTATAGCCTTCCGGAGACGCAGACTCAAGGTATCACCCTTCGAGCCTGCTCCAGGGTTCATGAAGCCCTAGTCCGATGAGGCAGGTCAGGGAAGTGTCCCCTTCCAGGATCGCAGTGGTTCCATGGGTGAGCTAGAGAATACGTGCCGCATCAGCGACCCCCGCATCCGTACCCGACTTACTCACCCTAAATCTACTCAAAGTGCAAGGTGCCTCATACGGGTCACACCTCTACACCCAGGGAGTGTCAGACCCATACCCGGCCCTCTACGTGACCGGCTATCAGGCCTAGCCCACTGTAGGAGTCTCAGGAGCCTTTTATATTCATGCAAGACCCCACCCCCACTTCACCACTGCGTCCCTTCTTTGGTGCTAAGCCAATCCATAACATCTATGACCCGGTGGTCTCTTGTACACAGGCCGCATCTAATGGGATAATACAGGGCTCTATCTAGGAGCATACTACAATACATGGGATCAGAGGTCTCTTCCCCCCTTAATTCCCCCGTTTCAAGAGCAATACTTATGAAAAGAACTATCAATCCATCATTCATGAGCAAGTATCGAATCAGAGATAAAGAGAACTCACCTTTGCAATCAAGGGTTAGTTCCTACAATTAAAGCACAGAGGGAACACAGAGAAACAGAAGAAATACACACAACAAATGCCCAACAGGGGCGCTATCCTACAGATAACACAGCTAAGCTACAGACTAACCGTCGAATCGGGCTTGGGATGGCTCCATCTCGATTTGCTGAAGGGTGCCTGGCTGCTGCTCCTCCTCCCCCATCTCCAATTGCTTTTTTATTCGAATTGGAGCACAAAAGCCCTAATTTGGGTGTCCAAAATGGAAACCCTGCCTTGCCCAATCGATTTGGGCCAGGTGGCAGCTCCGGGTTGGCTAATATTAACTAATTTGGTATTTTAGGCCCTTTTAATATTATATTAAGCCTTAAATTCGAATTAGGGTTTAAGGTTAGGTTTCCACCTTTATAATTTAATTATTAACATAGCTAACCTTAGCTTATGAATAATTAATGTGCCATTAATTATTCATAGTGACGTGTCACGTATTTATACTTAAAAAGGCGTATAAATATGTGGAACGTCACAGTGTAATACAAGCGGCCAGCATTGAATGTCTCATTTATTGATGTGAGTTCCACATGATCAAGATCTTGACTTGCATCTCCATGAAATTTGAGAACGGGATTGGAATGACCAGAATCAAGAAGAAGAGAAAGGTTTTGCTGTTGAGAAATGACAGGCAACATGAGGAGCTGCAGCATGAGCAAGAAATGCCCCATCGAATCAGACTTACAACCCATATCATCAAATTACAAAGGACGAGAAAAGGACTCAAAGTTAGACACCAAGAAGACGTGCATTAGATATAAAATATTACTTGTATCATTTGAATACCTTTTATTGTATGTATAAAAGACACTGTTACTGCAGCAAATGATACATTTGTCATAACATGTCCCAAGGCATGACAGACAGAGACTGGTGTCAGCAGCCACAAAAGCTCTCCATCTATTGGCTGTACACATGGCCACATTCAACAAACTGTTCAACAATAATAACATTCAACAAAAACAATGTACCGCGCGTTTAGGCGCTCCAATTGACCAGCTGGCAAGGCAATAAGCTACCCCAACAACTAAATGGATAACCAAAACAAAGCTGCATAATTGACCACTCTTAGAATCATTTGATAAACTGATATATAAGCATGAAACAACTTCACTCTGCACACTTACTAGGGGTAGGAGAAGTAATTGTATATTTTCTTGTTGAGGATATTGAATATAACATTCAAGAAGTACCAGGAGCACAGAAGTAATAGCAAAAGAGATCAATACACAGAAATATATGGCAGTATAAGAATTTCCTTGAGCAGAAAAATGACTGGAAACAACGTTAGCCGAATTAAGCTAACAAAAGCTGGTTAAAACCTTTGGCATATAAGGAGAAAAACGGCCATTTTGATCTTAACGTGTTTGGGTACTCGCCAGAGACTGGCAATCTTAGTTGGATTCCTCAGATATTTTACTAGCTCATGCTTGAGAACTTGATCATATTGCATATTTCCATCTATGCTTTCAGCAGAAACATAATAATGAAAGGATCATACTTCACATACCATAAAAAGAAGAAAAAGCCTGTTACTAGGACAGGATACTTCTTGCCAAACCCAACGGCCACCTCGACGTTTCTCCAGTCTACAGCAAAGAGAATCTCCCTAACATCACAGGCGCCTCCATTCGATCTCTTTTTTATGCTTCAAAATGTGTATTAAAATGTATATATGGCGATCACACAAGCACGTTAAGCCGCAACACACACTCAAAATACTTGCCATCTGCCCAAGAGACCTCTCCGGTTAGCCCATTTCGAGAGCGGCTGCCCACCAACAGAAGTGACCGAGAGTTTACAGCCAATCATAAGTTTGGAGCAGTCACCAACATATTCTAGGGATATTCTAGCATATACCTAGGATATGCCAAAAGCCCACATAAACAAGGGTTTGCCCCCCTAGGGGCAACCCAAAAAATAGTAACGATGCTTTGTTATGCGCGCATAGCATCCATATGCCCGGCATAAGCACCTACCCACCACTTTAGCACCTACCCACCATTTTTCTTTCCTACCCACCCTTTTTTTGCCGACCACCTACCTGCTTCTTTAACCTATCTATTTTCCACACCCATGTATGGCTAGTTTCGATTATTGTCATGCTTACATGTTTATTTAATTATATGTAGGCAAACAAACATTGGTTCTCAAAGGATCTAAATTGTGTTTGTTTATCCACACATAGACAAACAGTGACGTTGAATCTTGTACGAGGATAGATAAGTTCTTTATTAGAGTCTGTGTGGCTAAAATCTTCTAAGGTATAATCACTATTAATCGGAACAATGATGATTCCACTAACTTTGTTGATCAAGTTTCTCTTGAAAGTCTATGTCGTCAATTAGATGAACTAAGTGGTACCAAATGATGTTTTCCCCTTATGGACATGTGCAGAAAGTGAACAAGAAGATGAAGGAGACTTTGTTCCTAAAGAGGCACCCCATGATATTAAAGGAATCAACAATCATTTGTTATTTGCTAGAAGTGATGTTTTTTGTGACTGGGAATATATATTTAATCATATTTTTTCGGCTCCTAGTCAAAATGTAGTATTTATTTTTCTTGCAAAAATTTTCAACAATTTTTTGCAACCACCTCACCAAAAACAGCATAAATTTGAGTTTTTAAAAAAAGAATCTGCAATTGCACTACAGGTCATTAGTGCATTTGATCTGTCACCTTGTTTCATCCCCAAGTCTCCTCTCCCACCTCTACTGTCCAATACAAAGAGTGATATATTTCTAAGGCAAGTAGTTGATTCTAGCAAGAGACCTTTGTAACCGATGGAGACTAAATACTCGACAGTGCCTTCTTCACCAATAATCTTCTTCACAAGGGCCACTTTTCTTCTCAACTCAGCCAGTACCTTAGGGGGCAGAGTCTCTTTATGTTTTGCATTCTTAGCCTTCCGATTCTTTCGGAAGTCCTTTGACCAAAATACAAACTTCTTACTAACTTTGTACTTGTCAAGCAATCCAATTTCAGATAATGCAACATCCTCCAATAGCCTTTGTAATAGTGAAAGCACTCTTCTTGTACAAGACCTCCTTCTTCAGGCGCTGGTCTAACACCTAAATGGTCTCAGTGTTGTCTAGCCTCTGAGTCTTTCTCATCTCTGTCACATTCAAGTCAAAGATGCTTACATCAACAGAAGGCACCCTACCCATAGTATTTGGCAGCTTCTTTTGTGCATAAGCGTCCCAAAATTCATTCCACTTGAGCCATACCGCCTCCTTATAAAAGGCAATCTTATAGAATCTGGATTGACCTGTTGGATGTGCTGTCAGAAGGATCTGCATTGTCATCACTGCCTTGTTTCTTCGATTTTCTTGCAGTCTTCTCCTTCTCCTGTATAATTGTCTGCAATAGAGTCCGTTCCAACAGCTTGAACGCCTCAGACTTTGACCCGCCCTATATGGTGGTTAATGGGCAGTTCCACCCATTGTTGACGAGCATGGTGCAGTTGCTCCACTATGGACTACAATAGTACAGAAATGGGATCAATATCTTAGAACAGAAACATGCCTGGCGCGAATTGAATTGATTTAAAAGCATGCTTGTTAACGCAATTCACGTCAGGCGTGCTTTTAAATCAACACAATTCGCACCAGCCGAGCTTTATGCTGTTTAGAAAGCACGTCTGGCGTGAATTGAATTGATTTAAAAACATGTCTGTTAACGCAATTCACACCAGTCGTGCTTTTAATTCAATGCAATTTGCGCCAAGCGTGCTTTACACTGTGTAGAAAGCACACCTGGCGTGAATTGAATTGATCAACACAGAAAGCACACCTGGCGTGAATTGAATTGATTTAAAAGCATGGTTAATATTAAAAGGATAACATAGTACTATAGTAAATTACCTTTTGTATAGAAACAACTTCCCCATTTTGTTTAAAGTAGCACTAATCTCAGTATCTGTAGGTGAAGTATTTGCATCCAAGAGTTGACACCTCCTATACGCATAGTGATTGTAGAATATTGTTTGGCCTGTTTGTTCTGCCTGCCTAATGAGGGCCTTTCGTGCCTCAACTGAATGCTGCCCTTCAATGATGACGAATTTAATCTCATCATTTCTTAATAATTCCTTGGCGTTTGACCACACATCAGGCTTGTTCGTGATCGAATTCCAAGGTAACACATCTGCTAGCATAGGCATTTGATCTAGATTACTAATCATGCCCTGAACAATCTCCATAGCATATGCTGGATCATATCCTCTACTAACATAAATGGAGCTTGGTGAACGGATGAGGCTTTACGTGGAGCTGAAAAGTTGTCTTAAGACCACATGGATAATGGTCAGCGTACTTATTTAGCTTGTTCATGGCCTCTAGCTGCACCACCCTATCTTGTTCATTCTCAAACTCTGAAGCCTCTATGGCCTCTATGACAACAGCAGTCCTTTCCTAGATTCAGGACCCTCCTAGAAGCTTTTAAGTCAGCTAATTCTCTAGCTTGCTGCAGGTAATGACTTGATGTTGGTTTATTTAACATGCATCTAAAAGCACAATTGTAACCCCGTGGTATATAGATATTGGTGTAACTGCTACATTAATGGGCCAACCATACTTGAAAATTGTCTCACCGTTTACATCTGTCTTCATGAAAGTATCTTTGTATGCAGTAGCTCTACAATGAGTATGTCTGAGCAGATCTTTCTTCTGCTTATGTGTCATCTCCAATAGCAATTTGTAGTTGGTGTCGTCCTCTTCCTCACAAGAGATTATGATCCCTTGTTTGGTCATCTTGTCTGCTTCCTTTTTCCTGGAGAAGAGTGTTAAGTCGAGCTTGCCATTTGTCTTGGCAAGGTCAACGAACCACTCGGCACCCTCATCCATTTCCTTTTCAGGACATGGAGGGTCAGTGGTTGCTATAAGAATAGGCCCTTCATCATCTAAGGTGAGATCATATGATGTTACATCTGGGTCGTCTACCCTTGACTTCTTACCAGGAATAGACTCGGAATTATTAGGGGTCTTCTTCCTCTTTGGCGCTGCAAAAGAAGATGAACATGATTTAGCAAACTTTGACGTGAATTTAAAGCTCAAACTAGTATAATTCATGTTTGGCATGTTTCTAGCTCCTTTTATAGACCCCTTAGCCATCCATAGCAAGACACTTCATTCTTTACAATCCATATCCTTATTGAAGACGGCTATCCCTAATTGCCAAACCTCCAATTCATGCTGGGCATGTACCCCTCTGCTTAAAACTACTAAAAACTATATTCTAAAAAATAGAGCAAAATTATATTCTAAAAAAAGAGAATCAGAGCATTAATAGAAGCCAATATACCTTGTATGTTGTAAGGAAAGAATTCAAATTCATGCAAAACATAATACTCTCTACAATCTGTATTTTCTGGTGAAAAGGCAGATTAAATATCTTGAATAGTGGTCTGATCAACGTTCTTTTAAACTTGAGAAGAGCTGGGTTTTGTTGTATTGATTGACAAAAATTTACAATTATAATCTGGATAAACCAGATATACGAAATCCCAGACTGAGTCAAGGTCGGTCTACTGACTAGCTGGCCTGTCGATGCTCCCATTTCCATTCCAGGCCTGAGTGAATTCTTCAGGTAGGACCCCAACAAAAGTCCCAGGCTCCAACTCAACTGCCTCCGCCTCCACCTCAATTACCACTGGAGGCATTGCATTGTATGCCGCCTCTGGTAGCAGTCCATGTTGAGGCAAGCGGGCATAAAGGCTGGTTACTAGGAAATGAAGCTCCTGGTTTTCAGATTCAAGTTGGCGGTTGCGAGCTTTGCTTTTGAACAGTGCATGAACAACATTACCAAAGTGACAATATGCTGGTTATGTCAAGGGCCTCAGAGCCTAGATTCAAAATGCCCCTACGCTCTGCGTTCATCGTCATCACATGTTTCAAGTATTGAAAGGGATGCAATGTAGGTGCAACTAGAGCTGAGCTTAGAGAGGCTTCAATTGGATTGGAGCTTGGAGGGGCTTCTACTGGATTGGAGCTTGGAGGCGCAACTGGAGTTTGCTGCGCCATAGTGACGAACCCCACAATTGCATCTTGTTCACCAACTGGATGGTTAATGTAACTTGGCATCTAATAGTAGGAAGTTAGATGATTATTAGTATGCACGCCTGGCGTGTTATATTTATTTATATAATGTATACGTAATGAGACTCAGAAAAAAAATAGACACGTTCGACATGTTAAAATTAAGAGCTGAAACAAACTATATACACGTTTGGCGTGCATTAGGAGGGAGAAAAATGTTTACACGCTGGCATGTTATAACTTATAGGCTCGAAAAACAAAATTGTACATGCCCAGCATGTTATAACTAATAATAGATTCAGAAAAACAAATTTATACACGCTTGGCGTGCATTGGGCAGGGAAAAAAAAAGAAAAGTAGATAGATAAAAGCAAGCGATTAAAAACATGCTTAGTCTGTATTCGTTACATAAAAAACTCACGCCAGGCGTGTTTTATATTTTTTCTTTAGGATTTTTCTAAGAAGATCTAACCCTTTTCCTTCTTTGTGAAATGTAATACAGAACTGGAAATTATAATGTTAATTGTTCATAACAGAAACTTGCATGCTACAGCATGTTTAATTCGAGAAGAAAAACTCAATGATTTACTAGAAACAAAAAGAAGCAGATGAAGTGTATAAAAAGCTATGCTTGCTTTCATAAAGATCATCTGCTTCCACTGCCTCGAGTAAGATCATTGAGCTTCTCTTCTTGGATTAAACCTGCTATAGACATGCATCTTAAAATTAAATCAGGACTAACCTTGAATTCTGAGACCTTTGTTGAACACACAGAGTTCCGATATTCCATGTAGCCTCTACTACAGATGCTTTTTTTGCCTGTGGAAAAAAAAAACAGAGTATTCAAGTAAGTTTAGGAGGCTCGCATGCAGTCAGCGAAGGTTAGAAATTGCTGAAACCAAATATGCAAATCCTAGAAGGCTAAAAATTGCTGAAACCAAACATGCAAAACTCAGAAGGCTAAAAATTGCTGAAATGAAACCTGTTCATCAAGATTTAGGCACGCTAAGAGGTCGAAAATGCAAATCCAAACACTCTGCAACACAGCGGAAGCACAACCGTCAAATTCTATGAAGAAAGAAAGAATAGAGAATTTTGAGAGCGTAAATTGGATTTAAATAAGCATAATTAGAAATTTAGGTCTTACTAATTAGCATGAATATTTGATTGTTTGAAATAATACTTCAGGCATACGGTCTTCCTGCCAGGTATAGCATCTAGGGTATATATGGAGAATATTGCATTTAAAGCCATAAATTCTCACGGTTACCTTTTCGAAAATCAGAATTTGAATATTTTATATGTCTTTTTCTATTCTTACGGCTAAATTTTCGATAATTAAAATTTACATATATTTTAAAGGTCATTTCCTTGTTCTTTAAGTTCATTATTAGAAGTGTATGACACACTTTATTAAATTAGGAATATTGCCACGAAATTTCTTAATTTAAATAGTTTCGTTTATATCCATTGTTATTATTAAATTAAACCTATTTCCAAGGACTTTCTTGGTTTTTAAATATTTTGTTTTAACTCTATACATTCCATAAATATATGTACTTTTCTTATGATATTTAATTATTTCTTACTCATTGACTAAAAAGGATGCAATTTATCTAGGTCAATGGTGCCCCTCCAACTCAAGATGTTGAAGAGAACAATGGTGTGAAAAAATATTGATAAAGGCAATGCCAATAAAGAAGCACTCCTACCAAGAATGTTGAAGAAAAACAATTAGTCCTCTACAGTAGGGTGCAATGGAGGAACAAGAATCATGCACAAGTGCAAAAAGAAAATAGTAGGCCAAGGTGTCATGGTACTAGCAAATCCTGGTCAAGCTGTTAATGATGAAAGGCTAGGGGAAGACAATCTTGGTATTGCAAATTTCTAAGTTGGAAGACAACTGGAGAGGTAAGAGTTTGGGTGACAAGGAATGTTTTGGTTGTGTCAAGCAATTGGAGGTTCCTTGCATCATGGCATGGCCTATAAATAGTATTCAATTTGTAGAGATTAGCTTTTTCCAGAGTCAGAGATTATTGTCTTGATCCTGATCCATTAGCAGTGGGTACTCTCCTAAGCAAATGGCGAGAAGTATCAGTTGTCAGACATTATCCTAGCAAGAGAGCCAAGTTGATTAGTGATACTAAATGTGAGATTATGGTGAATGCTAGGGACTCAGATTGTTGTTGGAGTGGTTGTATGCAGTTCTTTACAATAGAACAATTGGTGGAAGCAAAAGCCACTTTTCAAGAGTATATTGTTGATGAAAGGAGGACCTATATGTACACAATTTTTGAGCATAGACTTTAGGTTGAAAGAAATCCAAACAGAAAAAGACACCCTTTGCTAGGCAAATGGATATGTAAAAAAGCATGGCAGAATATCCACGCAATTCCAACTTCCTCATGGCATAATTGGCAAAAAAAAGCAAGCAAAAGGGACCAGAATTGCTTTGCATGGAGATAATAATTTGTTGAGACCAACCTCTAGGATTAGGATGCGCCTAGGATCTGGGTCGTAGGATGGATGGATCTGACGACCGAGGTAGCCCAGGGCGTATCTCGTTTGGAATATGTAGCACAATAACAGGAGGTTCTAGGGGGATTTGATATGAATGCTTAAATCACTATTAGTACCATATGCCATAAATGAAATGTTGTATTTAATACGTTTGCAGACCACCAGGTCTATGAGACGTTCAAATATGTACACTCAACATTATAAAACATGTCTTCTAATGCATCCTCTGACATAAATGCATTAGACTCTCCCCATCCCTCATCAATTTCAACATTACCTTCTTTATCACGTAATAATTGTTCTCTCTGCGCTAATACTTCTTTCAGATACTTCCCAACTTGTGTCCCAGGTAAGTAAAAAAATTCCAGCAATGAGTTTGAATGAATGTCATGCTTGTGGCGAGCCCCATTGTAGGACGAACATCTTATGATCACATGCGCTTCATCTTCAACTTCCTGCATATCACATAACTTGCACAACCTTAACTCATGTGGAATATCACTCCAGCGCCCTACCTCAATCCCCAATCTATGCAAGCTAAGCCGCATCCTGCTTATCATGTGCCTCATTCCCAATGATACACCTTCTTTAAGATACTTGGCCTCTTGAAGTGTGGGATTCAGATATTTTCTGTAGAATTCTTTTTTTGTTTTCGAAACCCTCCAGTTTCTTCTAATGAGATGCTGATGTACCCATCCCCAAATATTCGACCTATTCTCTTGCAGGCAATGAATATCTAAACTCCATTTCCTCGTCCATTCCACAATGTCTGCATACCAACCCTTATCCCTTGTCTCCTCTAATGCACGTCTCGGTAAGCTTTCTTCTGCCATATCAAATTGCACCTTACAAAGATATGTGAGCATCCTGCATAAAGCTTCAGCTTCCATAGGCATCATACCACATTCCACAAGCAGCATGTCATACGGAGTTTGTGCCTTAGTTCCCAGTTCAGTTCTCAAGAATTTTTTTTGCACTTTCTCAATTTTTTTCCAAGAATCTGCAGACAAACCTGGACCCCATACCTCACATCTGTATAACAGAACCGGTTGTACCAAGACACGAAACAAAGTCCTTTTCAAACTGAAATCCCATATTTCTGCTTTAAATGAGAGAGAGAGAGAGAGAGAGAGAGAGAGAGAGAGAGAGAGAGAGAGAGAGAGAGAGAGAGAGAGAGAGAGAGAGAGAGAGAGTAAATGAAATGAAATGTATATAAATATCACGTCTGCAGACCATCAGGTCTATGAGACGTTCAATGAGAACACTCAACATTGTAGAAAATATCTTCTAATGCATCTTCAGACAGAAATGCGTTAGTTCCCTCCCACTCATCCTCCGTTCTCTCTTTACAATTAGATAATTTCAATAAATGGTCTCGATGCTGAAGCACTTCTATAATAAATTGTCCTATCTTAGTGCTTGGTAGATCAAAGAATTCCCCTAAATTATTACAAGTAACTTGATACTTGCCCCTAAGATTAAGATATGCATATGCTGAACAACTTAGAAGCGTGTATGCTTCATCTTCAACGGCATTCGCACCACACAACTTACATACTCTTAAAGCATGTGGAATGTGATTCCAACGCCCTATTTCCATGTGGAATGTATGTTATCCATTCTTTCCCGCAAATTACTTCGGTCTACCGTGTCAAATGCTTTGTTATAGTCCACAAAGAGGGCATATAGAGGTTTCCTTGTCCCTATGACTAAATCCACCATTGCACGCAATGCAACTAAATGATCTATGTTAGATTTTTTGGGCCTAAAGCTTGCTTGTCCCATAGCTCTAACATTAGTTTCTTCAGCCCAATCACTAATTTTGATATTCACCATGGTCGCAAAAAGCTCTGCAAATAGACTACTAATAATAATCATTCTATAATTACCTGGATCGCTTACATCTCCAGACTTATGTAAAGGGACAACCCTGTCCATTTGCCATGATTGTGGAAATCCATCTCTATGCATTCATCAGCTTGAGGAGAATTTCACGCGTCTTCTCACCAGCCCACTTAAACATTTCCGCTACCAAACAAGTTGCATCCGCAGCCTTCCCATTGTCAATATCATTCATTGAGAAACTCCATTTATCATCTATAAAATGTTGTATGCTAATCCTATCCTCCAATCCTGGAACATGGTTAGTAACGCCTCTACATCCAAAACAACATTTTGGTTCAAATGTGGTAAACCTATTCCAAACCCTTTTAGGTTCAACAAGCAATTCTCGAATCATATGCAAATGTTTTTGGTAAAGCCATCGTTTCTTCTTTGATTTAACTAGCTGCATATATTATTTTCTTCCTTCTTTCCCCATGTGCATTCTTGAACTCCTTTCTTTTTATTTTGCATTCCATATCAAACCAACTGTTGCAGGGCAGTCCTTTTAGCTTCCTTTGGGAGACAAAACATCTCGTGGCAGATTTGAGGACCAATTCACCAAGTAAGGTACTGAGGTCATCAGCTTTATCTGGCCATATCAATGTACTTGCGTTCAATTCACAAATCGCTGCATATTCACTAGCTTTATTGTACCGCATACTTATCTTAGGTGCAACCTTTGCAGTATCTTGAACAAATTTATGCTTCTTCATGCTCATAGTTACTGTTATAGGCACATGATCAGAGCCTGATTGGTCATCACCAATTTTAATATTTGGTATCTGGTCCATCAGTTCCGGCTTTGCAATAATCATAGTTTGGAATTGTCACTGCAAGGCAAAACAGTAAATGAATTTGTTGTGAAACAATATGGGCCACATAATTTTCAGGAAGAAAAGTGTAGGCTATGTAGGCTAGAAGACAATTTATAAATCGAAATCAGAACAAACCAAATCTTGACTTTGCAGCAACAAACACAAAAGAGATCGCAATTATGCTTCCAAACACAAAAATCTAAGAACTGAGCTCATCCTTCTCCAAAAATCCATTCTATTCGTATATGTTCGCATATCAACCCCTGTACTGTTAAAGGGAAAAATAGCATAACACCAAAGGCATAACCTATTGATGCTTTAGATGGGTCAGCATCAATAGGTTGGCATCAGTCTGCATGTAGAGGCAGGCTGGCATGCAGACTACGGATTGACTGAAGCATCAATAGGTTAGTATCAGGAGCATCACATGGATCAGATGATCAGAGGAGAAATAGACGTAGAGGGGTTAAGTAAAGATTGGATTGCATTTATATGGAGGGGCTAAATTTAGAAGAGGAACTCCTGGTGTCAAAAATGAGCCCAAGCCGCCTATTGTCGCAAGCAACGATGGTGGGCAACCCCGATTTTGGAGTGCTCGCATTTTTTAACAAAGGTGTATGAACATATCATAAAATTTCAAAGCTTTTTTCAACACAAGAGAAGTAAAGAAGTAAAGAAGCAAGAAGCAAGAGAAGTAAAGAAGAAATGAAACCCTAAATAATATTTAGTGTAACTTTATTTTAAATTTTATGCTGACGTCAGCGTCAGTCACTATTAATAATTAAATAAATACTTTATACTTACAAAAGAAATTAGGCAATCAAAAGTTTTTATATTTCTGTAGAAAATTTGTACAACAAAATGCTTGACAAGCAAGCTAATTCTGGTCTCCCCGAATCCTCCTGGTGAGAGCCAAGTCCTTTGACATGATCGTAACCCTCTTAGCATGGATAGCACAGAGGTTAGCATCCCAAAAACTGCTATCAGGTAATCTTCGGTGGGCTCCTCAGGGCGAGCATAGCAAAAGTTTGGAACCGAAGACCGGATACTCTTGTGCTCTCTCTCGGATCTGGCACTTGAAGGGAAGCGCTTCCGTAGTAGAAGCTCTGTCGTCTTCTGATACTTCCGAATCTCCCTCAATGCCACGGTACTGGGCCTATACTTGTGCGGCTTCTTTGGTTGCATGGGTTTCTTGGGCAAGGTCTTGCCTCCGGAGACCGACTGAGGTCGGGCGGCATCCACGCGGTCCTGCCGACGAGCAGAGCTCGTGGCTTTTCTGATGCCCCCAATTGTCTTGAGCTTCTCTTTATAGGCGCTCTCCGACTTATGAGCCGTGGATTTTCACCTCCGTTTCACAACAGGGGTCTCCGTCTGGTCAGGAGCCCGCTGCGTGTTCTGCTCTTCATTTTGTTGGGTCTGCTGTTGATCGTCATTTTGCTTGGCAAACTCCTCGGCCAAACCGAAGATCGGTCTGATACTCTTGTGCTATCTCTCGGATCAGGCGCTGGGAGGGAAGCTTCCGTAGCAGAAGCTCTGTCGTCTTCTGATACTTCCGAATCCCCCTTAACGCCATGGTACCGAGTCTATACTTATGCGACTTCTTTGGCTGCATGGGTTTCTTGGGCAAGATCTTGCCTTCGGAGACCGACTGAGGTTGGGCAGCATCCATGCGGTCCTGCCGATGGGCAGAGCTCGTGGCTTTTTCGATGCCCCCAATTGTCTTGAGCTTCTCCTTATAGGCGCTTTCCGACTTATGAGCCGTGGATTTTCGCCTCCCTTTCACAACAGGGGTCTCCGTCAGGTCAGGAGCTTGCTGCGTGTTCTGCTCTTCGTTTTGTTGGGCCTGCTGCTGATCCTCGTTTTGCTTGGCAAGCTCCTTGGCCTGCCGTTGCTGCTCTGCCCATTCCGCCTCCTCCTGCAGCATGGGCAGCCGCCATACGCTCTTCCACTTCAGCGAGGCGTTGGGCATTCACCCTCCTTAGCAGCTCTGCCTGATATCTGTTGGGCCTAGCCTGCATGTCCAGCTGGATTGATATCAGGTGGTCCACCGTGAGGTACGATGGAACATCGCCCCACAAAACTCTGGGTCACTTTATCATAGTGGTAGGGGAGAAGAGTAAATGGGTTTCCCTCTATGATGGCTTGCCCATCTCCCAGGTAGACATACTCTCTACCCCGGGCCTTTGGGTCTCCCTTCTCTATTTTTCGGGCGTCACCTCCTCGGGTGAGCTCCCTAAGCCTTTCGGCCTCTACCCGGATGCCCTCGTCCTTGGGAACATCCATACGCGAGGGAGGGTAAAACTTGGCTAGCATGAGGACTTGGTCAGGCTGCTCGACCAATGTGGATGGTTGTCCTAAGACATTGAGTTTCAGTAAGAAGCGCCGAGACAAATGGAAAATAGGGTAAGGGACGCTATGTCCGGCGACAAATCGTTGGACGAGCTCGATTAAAAGAAGCTCAACCTTGTCGGAGTCACTAGCAAGTTGCTCGCCGAGCTCAGCAAATATCCGGGGAACACTGAGGTTACAGTAGCTAATGTAACCTCGGGTACGAGCCATGTTCATGGGTTTAGGAGAAGGTTTGAAAGGAGGCGCAATAGGGCGCAGTGTTGTTTAAGTACCCGTACACTACGATTTTGTACGTATAGTACCTTGGGTAGTGTACAGTGCGTCTTGTACCTCTAAAGTGTAGGGTCAAAAAAAATTTTTTTATGGGTTTAAATCATATCCTCAAGTCAATTTTGTACCCCCCTAATATTTAATGTCAACTTCAAGGCTAAAAAAACTCTAATTGTATGTTTCTAGCTCTTGTAGTGTTCGACAAAGGGCAGATAAATCTTTTGTGCTTATATTTCTTTGCTTTAGTACTAATTTCAATCCATTTATATGAACTTTTTATTGCGGGTTCTTATTTGACCAGCCAGACCTCTTAACCAACTCCTTATAGTTCAAATCTTATAGAAAATCCTCAAAACGTTCTAACTGCAGGTGCAAATTTGAAAAATTTACATAAAGAACTTTATATTTTTCCCGTACGGCACATACTGTATGTACTGTACATAAAACAGAACAGCACATGGCAAACGTACATAACGTACTAAAAAACTCTAAAGTACATAATAGGTACAGTACTTTGGAAGACGTACTATACAAGTACTGTACACTAAGTACGTGACAACACTGGTAGGGCGACAGTAGCAGTGGCCAGGCACAAAGTTATGGGGAAGCAAGCTCTTCTCCGGCGGCTATGACGGACGGGCAAGGCGAAGGAACCAAGCAGCACATTTAGATTGAGCTACCAGGGAAGAATGGGAAGGTTTTCATTGCAGGATGTAATTATCCACCACGGGAATCCCCTAGCTATAATGGCAACGATTTAGATAGGGATGACCCATTTTTTACATTGGAACAGGATGTTCTTAAATTAAACACGGCAGGAAGATATGCTCTTGATAGGAGACTTTAATGGGCAGATTGGGAATAAACAAACAGCAGTTGCAAGCACTGAAGGGGAACCCATATGGATGGAGATGATGGACGGATATGAGATGTCACAATGTGGATGATCTAGGGACTCTGATGACAAAATACGTTGGCCCACACCTCAAGGGAATCACATACTGAATCTGTGTATGGGACTGGACATGATGAATATATAATGGGATATGTAAATATCCTAACTCGGGAAAGCTTACATGTAGAGGTGCTAGTGTTGTTGTCCTTGGTAATACTGAGGACTGTAGTTCCAACAAAGCAGCCCTACTAGCACAACATAATCCACTTTACATTGGGCCTTAAACCCAGCAGTTTGGCGAGCTAGAAGTCCACCCAAGAATGTCCATACTACCCCCATTCTGTTCTTATGTCTTGCTCTTTGGCTGCCCCCATTCCGTTCTTATGTCCTACACAATCTAATGATGCTTCTTGTATGTGCACATTGCCGAATTCACCCTCAGGATCTGACCATTCAAATAGAAATACCTCTTCTCTATCATCGACCTTTCACCTATAATACGTTAACCCACTTTATCAAAAGTCATTACAACAAAGAAAATATCGTAACCAGTTATTTACAGATCTACACAATCGCTGCAATATAAGTTATGGCCTTAAGTACATCCCATCACCCCATGAGAGATGAGAAACTTACATATCCTTTGAAATTTCTGCTTCAATTCTACTTTGCCCTAGTAATTGATGGCATTGAAGTAGAAATCGAGGTAAGTAGCTTGTTCAAAGACATTAGAGAGAACGACAATACCAATGGAGGGAACAATTTCATCTCTCCTTGTTTTCTTCTGCAGAAAATAATCTGTCGTGGATAGATTGCAGATAGACGAGATAGCTTGGCTTTGAAGCAAAGCTTCTTGCTACATATCAGGAGAGTTCCAATAGAAGTATACTGCACAACATGCACTTAAATGTCATCATTTAAAGAGGGAATATTGGAATAGAATCTAGCCAATATGTCTTCATTTGTCTTCCCTCCATGAAGGTAACATAGAGAATCAAATTCTTGATTGATAACACTAACTCCCTCAGCCATAAGCTCAAACCAAGGCCTCGTTTTCACCTTATCATATAACTCAACTTCAATAGTGTTGCTAATGTGAAGCACAAAACTTCCATAAGCTTTATTGTTGTATGATAAGCACATTTGAAGAGCTTCTCAACCGTTATGTCTACACTAATATTTCTCTTTTTAGCATATTTTTGAACGTCTTACTTATCTCGTTCGTGTATCATAATAACATCTCGATGAGCTTTGCATTTTGCATTATATTCCAATGCATAAGTCTTAGATTTCTTGGAATCTGTTTATGTTGATGATTACAATTAGGATCACTTCAAAAACCCTTCGGGGCGGGGTCTTTTTAATCCTAGGCAGTAATACATCTGCTTCTCTCTCTCTCTCAAGTGGTCAAGCAGACATTCATCCCGGATACTTGACCATCCCAAGTGGTCCGAGTTAGACGGAGGGCCCTTCCATGGTGATGTAGTTGCCACAGGAGGGGAATTCCCGTGTTTATACGATTGGGAGCATCGTATGGGTTTTGGGAGTGTCACAGTGGTATCAGAGCATGATTTTGTTAGACCAAATTATTGCACTAGCCATAATCTAACTTGTTAGATTGGTTGGTTCTAGGGGACTTTATCTTAGGTTAAACTATCCCAATTCCATAGTTAAGATGTGTGCTGGTCTGATTCAGTGTAGTACCGTACTTCCTGTACCGTACGTGTATAGTACGTATGCAACGTACAATATGGGATAATGTACGAGGGCCGGTTTAACGTACAAACGTACGTCAAAAGTTGTTGTTTAAAGTACGCGTACGGTACGTACGGTACCATAAAATATGTACGGTACGTACGGTACCATAAAATACGAATGGTATGTACGTTAACCCAAAACAATTTTTTTTTATTTTTTTTGAAAAGTACTTGTACCGTACCTATAAAGTACGTATCGTACCTGTACCGTACCTATAAAGTACATACCATACGCGTACGCAAACAACAAACCAATTTTTTTTCCTTATTCGATGCACAAAATGAAGAAGTACGTACAGTACGTACAGATACGGTACCTTAAGTATGGAAAACGTAACGTACGCATACATAACCTACACTGGTCTGGTTATGAGAGGACTAAATCCAATTAGGTATGAAAGTGTAAGCTAGTATGGTAAGTATGTTAAGTTGTGGAGAAAATTACATCTGACAGATATCTTATATGATATACATAAGAGCTAAGATTCAAAAAATGTCTTTTATACATGTTTGCGATCCACAAGATCGCAATGGCAATCTGGCCAAGCAAACTTCCTGCTTTTATGACCTGCTTTCTCTTCCGCAAGATCACAGCGGCGATGTGGTGCCGCCGCGATCTTGGAAAGCAAAAAGCTCTAACAAGTGTCAGACAAAGTTTAGGGGTTGTTCAGAACATAAATAAAGACAAACCAAAATTTAACCAAAGAAGCACCCACCAAGTAAGAATAGCAATCTGGACTCCTAAAATCTTTGTTAAAACCTTGAAACTGACTTGTTCATCATCAAATCAGACTGTAATAACCTAATAAGAGCTTAAATTTGCATAGGAAGCCTTGAATTAGTCTAGAAAGTCTTCCATAGACTCAAATCAGCTTGATACCTTGTTAAAACCTTCAATCTGACTTGTTCATCATGGAATCTGCCAATAATAACCTAATAGTAGCTCCAAATCTGCCTAAGAAGCCTTGAATCAGTTTAAAAAACTTACAACATACCCACATCAGCTTGGATTGATGTAGGAGTTTGGTATTACGGATTTGAGGAGGAATCTTAACTGAAACTTTTTGTGATACATGAACTGTCTCTACAACCTCATGATCTGCCTTGGTTGCTAGGCCATTGGGTCGCTCCTCCCCTGGCTGCTGGTCGCTTCTCCCCCGGTCGTTCCTCCCCTGGCTAGTGATCCTGTCTAAGGTTCAAGCAACACACACATGGTTAATATTCCAAATTTATCCTGCCCAAGCATATGTTACCATTTGAATTAAAGGTAAAGGTGGGGCTACCTTCTGAATCAAAGGTGAGGTATATTTTTTTTTACTAGGTCGCTTAAAATTCTTATTTGAGTTGTTTTTTCTCAAATCAATGAATTCGTGCTTAATAGGATTAACAAAGCAAAGCAGAATTTTCAGGAAGATTGCGCTGAAAGACTCAATTGGCTTGAAGAGGATTTGAAAGCGGGTCTACTATGGTGTAATATAAATGTAAGAATTGAATTGAGTTGAATTGAATTTGTTTTTATCGTCCATGAGACCAATAGGCCTATAGGATCCAAACTAAGAGAGAGAGAGAGAGAGAGAGAGAGAGAGAGAGAGAGAGAGAGAGAGAGAGAGAGAGAGAGAGAGAGAGAGAGAGAGAGAGAGAGAGAGAGAGAGAGAGAGAGAGAGAGAGAGAGAGAGAGAGAGAGAGAGAGAGAGAGAGAGAGAGAGAGAGAGAGAGAGAGAGAGAGAGAGAGAGAGAGAGAGAGAGAGAGAGAGAAGGCGTGACACGCCTGTGATTTAAAAAGACCCCTTACAAGGGTTTTTGGAGTCATCTTAATTGTAATCATCAACATAAACAAATTTCAAGAAATTTAAGAATTATGTATTGGAAGATAATGCAAAATGCAAAGCTCATCGAGATGCTATTAAGATACACGAACGAGATAAGACATTCAAAATTATGCTAAAAAGAGAAATATTAGTGTAGACATAGCGTTTGAGAAGCTCTTCAAATGTGCTCATCATACAACAATAAAGCTTATGGAAGTTTTGTGCTTCGCATTAGCAAGGCTATTGAAGTTGAGTTATATGATAAGGTGAAAACGTGACCTTGGTTTGGGGCCGAGGAAGTTAGTGTTGTCAATCAAGAATTTGATTCTCTATGTTACCTTCATGGAGGGAAGACAAAAGAAGACATCTTATTCGGGGATGCTTGTTATAGAGGATAATACTGCAACTACAATTGTTGAATGCATTGTGCAACTGTTGAAGCAAAGGAACTTGGATATTACAAAGATGATGGGGTTCGGAAGTGACATAGCATAAATTATAGGTACATCTACAAGGGTAGCTATTAGATGGAAGTCCTATAATCCATTTATGACTTCCTTATATTGTTGTGCACAATCTAACCAAGTTATAAGTGCAATAAGCTTCAAAGAAGTCTAAAGCAAAAGCAACATGTACGATGTTAGATGCAATTGTGAATTAGACGACTAAGTGCTTCTCTAAAGATCTTAGTGCGAAAAGATGAATTGGATAATATATAGGATGAATTGGAATACGCAATAGCTTAACCGACATAGTGCTACTATAACGTTGTACATGGCATATGAGCCATTGATGAAGACTTTACACTCACCCCAGACTACTTTGGTCGTCAGATCCATCCATCCTCGATCCAGATCGTATGTTGAGGCCTTTGGGTGCATCTTATTTTGATTATGATCATTTATGATTGGGGGCGCCTATGACTTTGAAATATTAAATATAGGTTAACTCAAGGTTTTGGACTATAAAATACGGAGATTCGAACCTCTACCAAAATAATTCAATATTCTAGCAAAAATGATTTAACCAATGCATCAATGCACCCAACAATTTAACATGTTTATTTATTCTATTGAATTTATGACTTTTTTTTTCTTCTTCTAACCCATTCAATAGTTTTATGGCTATGGCCTGTGGTCTGCGTGACATCCCTGTGAATTCTATATATGCTAAGCAAAGAAGTTTATGATACACTATCACTTCAATAGGCATGTTAATACTAAAATCGTAACCATGCTGCCATAGAAGAACAACTATGCAATCGTGTTGCTCAAGCAAAGGAACTACTTTATGAACATCAATCATTGATATATACAACTGCTAACCCTCATCTAAGAGCCCTGCATGGCCAAATGCAGACATGGCACTAGTGAAAGTGATTGCATTTGGTTTCAAGCATTCTTGTTGCAACCAGTCATAGAGCTGCAATGCTTCCTTATAACCAGGTGTAACATATCCTGCAACCATTTAAGCCCATGACACAGCATCCCACTAATGTAGCTTTTTGAAGATTCCCTGTGCAATTTTAACACTACCACACTTCCCATACCTATTAACTAGAAAGTGCCCAATACATGGGCTGAGAGTAGTCTAGCTTCCATTAGATATGCATGTATTTCTTTTTGTACAATCTTTGTTAAGTTTGAGCATGCCACAAGGAAACTAAGGAACGTAACTTTGTGCGACTTTATTTTCCTTTAACTACATTTGACGAAAATAGCTGGAATGCATCTTTGTTAAAGCTGCAGTGAACATAGCACACCATTATGGAAGTCCATGAGACTGCTCCGGATCCTGCTCCTCTGTAATTCCCGGCACCATGCCCCATCAATTCTTTCCTGCCGGTTACATTCCAGTTATATATATGAAAGACTAGATATGCAACATCTACATCGCCACACTTTCCATACATGTCAATAAGGGCATTACCGAAAACAACATCTAGAGCAATGCCTCTAAGTAAAACATAAGTGTGAATGAACTTACATTACAGCACGATAACTAGAAATACGTGCACCAAGTATGCCAACACAAGCGACAGTGTCTGTTTTTCTCCTCTACTTGTGCATTTGATCAAAGAAACACATAACATCAATGGCATAATTTGCATTCTGACTACATCTTGAGGTTATGGCGTTCTATGAAATCACATTCCACTTAATACCATTAATGTCCATTTGGCCAAATAATTCCAAAGCTCTCAAATTGTGCGTATGCTGCAATTCTTATATTCAAAGTAATAAGGTCTCATACCTCCAATTCATCAAATGCACTCCCTACATCTTTAAGAGCTCCATATTTACTATACATTTGATATGAAGTTTGTAAAAAAAATGCAACAGTGGTATGACCAGTCTAGTTTAAGTATGGATGTACTTGTCTATTTTTTCTTAGGTTCTTTGTATTTGCACACCATTTTAGCAAGAAAGCAAAGTGCTCATGAGTCTTTGTCATTCATATTTCCACTAGATTGCATGCCTTTAATTCTAAATTGATTGACGCCCTGTATTGTGTTTTTTCATCGTGTAATGAACAGACCAATTTCTAGCCAGTTTGAAAAGATTTCTCGTCATTCCTACCCCCTTTGTCCCTGCATGGGCATCATTTTGCCTAGGCCACAATATATTCCAAATCCTTAACGCCCCGGTTCTCGGGTTTACACGGTCAGATTTAATCTGGACCGTTGGCTTCACAGCTGTTACCAGTTAATAACGAGTCTGTGTCTCAAAATTTAGGCAGATTTCCTGTAACACCCTTGGATAATCGATGCAAAATGGCATAACACCCTAGGGCTTTCTTTTCGCTCTGTTCCGGCAAAGCTCCAGAGAAGGTCGATGGCTCTGTAAGGAATAAACCCAAAAAAAAGAGAGGAAAGGCAGAAAAAGCTCCTTGCAGGGAAAGATACGTTACAGGGAAACCCTTTCCCGGTGAAGCTGCTTTAACAAAGCTCCACCATAGCTTGGAATCTCTGGAGCTCCACCATAGCTCGGCTCTCTGCAGAAAAACCTTGTGGCAGATTCATGCATCACTTTTTTCACAGTCATACTCACCGGAATGGGGCCTGCCGAAGCATATTGCCGGAATGCCAGAACAGTGCCGGAATGCCAGAACAGGGCAGTGAAAACCCTCGAACCAGGGCGTTAAGGGCGATAACGCCCTGGCCCTCGGGCGTTTACCTCAAAAAAATTTTCGGGCCATGGCCAAAATGGCTCGGGTGTGCTGCGCACACCCTCGCCATTTTGGCCATGGCCCTCAAATTTTTTTTCGGTAACGCCCTCAGGCCAGGGCGTTATCTACACCATCTTTAGAAAATATTCTATATGTATACAGGAAAGGCAATCTACTTGCCTTCTCGGCATGGAAAGGCGACGCTAAGCGGCGAGCCCCGATGACATGCCGTGAAGGCAAGTAGATTGCCTTTACTGTTACGTGGAAAACACTTAGGGATCATTCTGCTCCCAGTAAAATCCTTCAGAATGCAAGGTAAACTCTTGGAATGCAGGGTAAAAGAGCCGGAATGTGGAGTAAAACCTCAGAATGCATGTAAAAAGGTTGCAGCAGCCCGCCATCGCAGCTCCGTCGTTCAACGCAAAAGTTTACTTACATTCTTGTTTTGAAACGCCGCCACATGGCATGCTACTACTGGCGGATGTGGCAGAATGATCCCTAAGTGTTTTTTACGTTGTTATGAACTGGGTTCTCCTTATGACTGACCTACAATGGTGGCTTGACCTTCTCCACCGGCTTGCGAGACAGAAAGCAGTCAAGGAGCTACCTACAACTTACCGGCAAAAACTAGTTAAAGCTTGCAAGGCAGAATATTCGTGTTATATTCTGGCATATCCAGAATATGTCAACTCACTTTGATTAGACAGTTGTTGTTGGCAAAGGTTTTTCTTTGGTAACAAATTACAAACCTCGGATATCCCGCGCTTTCTTTTCAACGATTACAAATGCCCAAGCTATTGCAGGAGGGAAAGGAATCGCAGAAGGCTACAGCTTCTCATGATGGAAAATCTGATCCCTCCGGGTAGGAACAATTTTTTCCGTGAAGACTTGAAAAAACATTTTGTGATCATGACAAGTTTTTCTTCTCTATTTTAGGTTTTGTAGAAGCCATTGCTCCATACAGAATCGTCAGAAATGCACCGACGTTTCCTAGACATTGGCTTCTTATCAGCACCATCACCGTTTGATGTTATCATTGCTATCCCCGGCATTAGCAAGCGCCATATCTAATCTGGCAATATGTATTCGGCACTTTCAAAGCTTGATTAGCATAAACGGCTTTATCAAAAGGAAGCAAACCATGCTACTATTACCTAGCCGAGGTCAAAGTGCGATTTAACGAAGTCAGCGATTCAAGTAAGTAACATGTTCTTTCTTAAATTTTTCTTTGCAGATCTAGTACTTGTCTACTTTCTTTTCTTTATTGAATACAATTTGTATTGTCTGTGTATTTGTAAACAACTAACTACCTTTAAATTTAAAGCAATATTACAAATGCCGAGTAACATCTTTGTGGATGAGTTTTCTCCAAGCCTGGGCAACCTTTAATTTGTAACCTTGGACATTTCCTGTTTGGACACCATTCTTAACTCTCTGCTTAAGTTTATGAGTTTTGAATGCTTCTTTTACTCAATCATCTGGTGGAAACTATCCCTAAAGTCTACAAGAATTAACTGTGTGGTTTAAGGAGCTGGGAATCTATCTTATTCGCATTATTTTGGAAAATCTATAGCTGATCACAACATCTTTGAGCTCAAGAGACTTGACTGCAGTTTAAAGCATGGATTTTGGACAGGCAAAAAAGAATTATGTGTGAAATCTATTTAAAAAGTGTTGTAGGAGAACCCTCTTTGATTGATGGAGGTACGACTTAAGGATATTTCTATGTTTTAGCTTTATTAATTTTGCAAATAAAAGTTATTGGCATGCAAGTTTTGGGTATTTTTCAAAAGGACTGACTTAGCTGCAAATTGTATTCACTGAAGCTTTATTTGCATGTTAAACTTACGAAGAGAGTAGCCACTAGCCAATTTCCTGAAATGGTTGTTTTTCCTTGTAATTCTGCATATATTGGATCATGACAGTTGCATACTAAACTTATGAAGAGACTAGCCACTAGCCAACATACGTAAATGGTTGTTTTTCCTTGTAATTCTGCATATATTGTATCTTGACAGAACCATGCTCAAGTATATAAGTTTTGTATTTCCACTGTTTTTATTTATTTCTGCAGTGAGCATGGTTGCGAGGATCTTGAGAATATCTTCCATGGCCATAACGGGATATGCATTGTGGATTGCCTTTGACAGCATTACACTCGAGAAGTCTATACATTATCTTCTGACAACCATGATGGTTCCCTGCAGTATATATCTCAACGAGCTCTGATTTTTTCAGGTTAAGGAGGAGTTTATTTTAAAGTTCCGAATGCGGCAAGAGAAAAAATATCAGGGGCATTAAAAGCTCTGTGCCAAGCTGCTACATCACACCTTGCTGCTGGTTCTGCCTTTTCTTCTAGTTGAAGGACTTGCAGGAGCCCTATAGCAGCCCTGCCTATAGAGGAAACTCAGTTAGCTCTGAGATTCTTATCCATGTCATCAATAACTTCCATCAACAACCTTGCTGGGTTGCAGGTATTAGATCTATTATTGTATATTTGCATGTTCCAATTCCACCTGATTGTGCTTTGCTATGGGATTCTGATCTTATTTCTAGCAGGCTGAGAAGGAAAGCTTCAGAAACCATTGGTTGTGCCATTGAAAATAATAGCTGTTATGGTGAACATTGGTAAGGTAGATAAGCTTCATCCAGCCCTTCCTATTCTTCAGGTATATGGCCAGCCTTTGATATTGCTGCATCTAGTTGGACTGAAGAGCATCTGCAATCTGCAGCATTTGTAACATCATTGCTGATGGGCATAATACCAAAGTTATTATATTTGATATCTGATATAATCAAACAGCACCTTGTTATTCCATGCCTAATTTGTTATCAAACGTAAGTACTCCGTAGAAATTTTTAAATACTTGAATTGGAGTAATAGTACCTTACATGCAGATTATTGAGTTGGCTCATTGCTGGCAGAACGTCATTGCTCTTTATGCTTCACATGTTCCTGCCGTCATTTTTCTTTCGACTCTTTCATTGTGTTATTGGTGTGTCATCTTATCTCTACTCTTGAAATGTTTTGGTATCGGATTATTTCTACAGTGAGCACGATGGTTGCATGGAGGATCTTGAGAATGCCTGTAAATGGAGTTCGAGATCATTCTATTTTTGGGCATGGGTGATCAGCCATTGTACATTGCACAATTTCAAGCCCAAAATCAACTTACTGATCCATTTTTTTATCAATTCGGCTCTATCTGAGCTCAAATCTCTTCCTTTGTCAATCCAACATTATAGAGGCAGGGAAATTGATTGGAATGTCCAAGGAGCATGAAGATCTATCCAACCAAAGATTTTGGCCCTGCCACGTAGTTTCCCGCCTGGTTTTCGACCAGATATACCACCTGGGTGATAACGGATGGCCAGATATACCAGTTGTTCTGACGTGATATACCACAATCTTGGACTCCATTTATGGGCGTCCTTTTTGGCGTCTTACTGTCTGTAAGCACTTCCTCCACTACATGACTCATATCATTACGGAAAGTGGGCGATGATAAGGTTGTTGAGGTACCAATGATTGTAGGAATTTGTCCCGTTTTTTCACCAAATTTCAATCTTCTTTCCTTATTATTGTGTAAGAAAGGGATGTGGTTTGCTATTAACTTATAAATTGCATTGAATGGATGACGTGAAATGGATAATCCAAAATATATAGTAGTTAACTTGACTTTGTAGAAGAAAAAGCTAAATGTTTTGGAACCTTAAAAAATACTGCTCATAATACAAAATGGTAAGCAATTACGACTCTTTCATTGACCATTATTTATTATATTAGCAGACTGGTCAAATGTCTTTGGTACTATAATTGACCAAAGCAAGCTATTAGGCACAACTGAGGTTGCTGCCAGGATCTACACCCAACTTGTTACAGAAGCTCTTGTAATAACTAATCCGATTTGAAGCCTGTGCAGTTTCTGTACCTTTGCCACATTCATAACTGTAATTGATGATTTTAATAGTTTGTCCAAATCCTTGACCCCCAATCATGGCTTGGTGACAGGAACTGGAACTGGAAGGGCTTTGCATCCAGAACCACACAGAAGCCTTGAATGAAGCAGTTGCATCCTGGGCTAGCAGATCTGGGTTGTTAATCAGATCCAGCTGCAGATAGTCTCCTGCAGCCTGGTAGTTGTAATTCCTGTGTCAAATTTAGGTTAGACATTTGCAGTAGTAAATTGATCTTTATGAGTGAGTTGTTTGATTAATACCATGACAGTTGAAGTGGTCCTCTTCCATAATAGCTTTTACCATCTGGGCAAGAATACCTGCTGTCACAATGCGCTGATCTGTCGTTAGTTTCTTCGATTTCCTGCAGACCTGATACAAATTGTCACAACAAATAAGATTATCAGAAACCCTTTTTCATAAGGGGGAAAAACCTGCAACAAAAAAGAATTATACTTACCCCCAGTTTCTTGCTGAACATTAGCAAAGAATGCTGCGAGTTCTCGTTTCTGATCGTCAGAGCTGCCGGAAGTGCCGAATTCGCCAAATGAGTTAGCAGCAGCGAGGAAGGAATCATATGTGTAGAATGAGTTTCTGCTTGGAAAAAACTCATCGAAAACGCTGCTGCTGATTATGCTGGCTACGCCAGAAGCAGAAGAGGAAGTAGTGCTGCATTGGCTCTGGCAATTTTGAGCAGTATCACAGTAAGCTGCTGTGGATCCGCACCACCCATATTGGCTGCAACACAGATTATCTGCGCACAGGGCACCTCCTGCTTGGCTCCCGCATTGCTCTGCCTGCCCGCTTCGGATCAACAGAAAATTGAAGAGCAAAAAAAACACCATTGCTGCCATTTTTCCTTGTTGCCAGACCTGAGTAGAGGTTGCTTATTTATAGCCTAGGTGAAACACTTAAATTTAAGTGTTTTTCAGTTCTTACTTGTTCGTTTCTTTTCTTCTTATCAAGAATTACTCTTTGTTCTTCTTATCAAGAATTAGTCTTTGTTCTTCTGGTCTTTGCGATCTTTCTTCTTCGATCCTTCTGATCTTTGTGAGCTTCGACAATAGCCGCCACCTGCATTCTTTAGCCATTTTTCTAATGAGTAATTAAAGCAACTCGTCTGTATCAAGACTTATTCCGACATTTGAACTTGAGAAGAAGCAACGAAATATATGTTAAAAAAGGGTTCTAAAGCAATCTTCTGTCCAAAAAATCGGGTTTAATTCATATGGAATCATGCAAGCTAAAGCCGGGTTTGTGGGATCAAAGTCATAAGACGATCTCTGGAATCTAATTTTAAACCTCGATCTCTGGAATCTAATTTTAAATCTCTGGAATCTCGATCTCTGGACTCGAGATTTCTAGCAGTAACTCACCAGCCAAAGAAGGCGGTGTTTTAATCAGAAAATATGGGAAATTTGCATTTTAGCTACTATATATATATGGGAAATTTGCAATTTTGGGCTTTCCAATCACATTTGTACATTATGAACTTTTAAACTATATACTTTTTTGGTTGCCCCTAAATGGCAAGCCTCGCGTATTTATTGGGAATGAATAATATTCCAAGTATATGACAGTATATACGTAGATATGCCATATGAATTGGGCTAATCTTGTTGTGACCGTGGTCGAGCCCAAGATGGTAGCTCCCAGTTTTCAATTATTGAAGCAGCAGTAGATGCTCTGCCCATGAAAAATCAAAACCGCATTGCTATTCTTATTGCTCATGGGATTTACCTTTATGACTAGTTCTTAGGTTTGTAGTTTATGTTCCCACTTATTGTCAGGGTTATTTTTCACAAACCCATTTTCCTATCCATCAATTCTACCAAAGCATGACACGCCCCAAGAGATGCCTTATATGTACCAGTATGAGCAATACAAGGAAGGAGGGCTTTTACGGTTTCTTGTAAGCTTAGTGCACCCTTTTATAAGTAAATCAGGCATACGATCAGGGTTATTTTTCATAAACCCATTTGCCTATCCATCAATTCTACCAAAGCATGACGCCCCAAGAGGTATCGTATATGTACTAGTATGAGCAACACAAGAAGGGCTTTCAGGTTTCTTGTAAGCTTAGTGCGTCTTTTATAAGTAATCAGGCATACAGATCAATATGTTCAGATCAAAGTGTCTAGGCGAGAATTTCGATGGCATTTACCCCATTTGTGATGCATTT
The DNA here is from genome assembly GCA_021234155.1 of Isoetes taiwanensis. Taxonomy (NCBI): domain Eukaryota; kingdom Viridiplantae; phylum Streptophyta; class Lycopodiopsida; order Isoetales; family Isoetaceae; genus Isoetes; species Isoetes taiwanensis. Next base: position 2,494,541 of record JAJEKV010000063.1, read on the forward strand.
TGACACGAGCAACCTTTTTGAGATTTGGGCAAGGATGAAAAGATTTTTAGAAGTGAACAGGATTGAGAGATCTACGTGTGGGCGTATGCATGGCACGTCTTTAATTTTACATGCATAAATATGTGATTACTAGGGTTGAGGGATTGTCAAAAAGCAGCAGAAATATTAGATTCCCATGGGACAGAGCCTGTCACTATATTATATATAAAGGCTATGGTTGCTGAGGCATTCATCATCTGATATAATTGCAAGCAACAAATGATGTTTACTAAGTCTTGATAGAAATATTAGATCTTAGACTCAACTACACAACTTGACTTCATGTAGCTTAGAAATATTGATACTATAAATTCAATGGTTATGAGGATATTATTATAGCAATGGTATTAAGTCAAACACTATAGCAATGGTACTACAAGAAACACTATAGCAATTCTAAGAATAATCTTCGAAATCTTGGGCATTCACCTTACTGTGAATCCAGCTATTAATTTGTCAATCACGCTCGGTATATTTACATTAGTGAACCTTCTATTTATTTTGTATCAATCGGCACTGATCCATGAAGAATTGGCACCACTGTCTCCCGTCGATTCTGAAAGATCCTTCCCACCTTTTTAATTCTTTCATGGCTTAATAATATTGAGCCAAGTGTTAAGCCATCTTTAGAAATAGGTTAACATTCAACCTAGGAAATACTTAGTGTAACTCACAATCAGTTTAAGCTACACTAGGTCAATCTGATAGCATTGCATAATTCATTCTTCTACCATGTTAATGCTCTAGCCCATGTGCTAGTGTAGTTGTGCTACACAGATATGCACAATGCATATATTCACTGAACATGATAACTTCATCTGCACAATTCAAGAATTATAATATGACAATATCTCAACACTCTCCCTTCATATCATAATTCTTGCAATTGATCGTGTCCCTTAATTTGCAATACTTAATGTCAATCAAGAGTTTTGTCAAGATATCTGCAAGCTGCTTGTCTGTCTGAATATATTAACCATCATTCAATTAAATTGCAATTATGTCAACTCCAAAATCACGCCAGTCTTTTAGATGCGAATTGAAATATACAAAAATAAAGGGTAAGTTGCTAAGATAGATGACATCAAAATTGAAGAGCATTGAGATGAAAATAATTTATTAGATAATAACAGATTGCATTATTTTCGAGGCAATTAGAACCCCGAAATTTATGGATACATGATATGAATATCATAAAAAAATATCATATATTCCAATAAAACATTAAGGGAACAATCCATGTTTTTCCAGGAATTTAACAAGGTGTGGTTTCATGTCAGATGTTCTATCTAGTTCTGAATGTGAATCTAACACTTTATGCACTGTCATCCCCATAGCCATATTATTCATAATTTGCTTAAACTTCATCATAAAATAATCTGTCGCAAAATTTTTTGGATCATAAGATGGTGGATTCAGGGCCTGCGTTTGATTTTAGAAGCATTTGAGAGCATCAATGTCATCCACTATGATTATATCATCCTTATTCTCGATACCAAGTTCATCCACAATGTTACTCAAGTGTTTGATTATAGGTTTGCCTGTTGGATCTTTAGGATTAGTGAACTTGACACATTTGTGTTGATCCCAAAAGGTCAACCAATGTCTACCCATTTGCCCTAGTGCCTCTACAACGTCCTTGATGTTCCAAAGTTCCATAGATGATCAAATACCAACTCGAAATAACCTAAATACCTCATCTAGTATCTCCTTCAAGTGTGGCTGCGGATAGATCCACTTGATGAGGTATTTAATTAAAGTGGGACAAATCTTGAATTTTGGGACTCGGACTGAAAATGGGACTCACACACCATAAAAGAAATTTCTGAATTGATTGCTTGAATAGAATTACACATGGCACACATAGAATTGGGTTACTTGTTTTCCTCATAAATTTTACAAACCACTAGTTGAGAAAGTTTTCAAACTTCTCAATATTATGCACCCTCATACAATGATATAGCATGGAGGTTGCTCATGGCCTTGTCCATCTCCTTTCTTGGGATCTTGTGTGTGTTGTCTTTTGCAATGTGAGAACTTGGATATGACCATACCACACATTCCACCAATTCCCTCCTTTGAGGGTCAGCATAATTGGCCTCCACTTCTTCTCCCCAGCCAGCCGATGTATTGCTCCTTCAAGTTGCCCTTCTTGTGCCTCCCAATGGGCTCCCAATATTGAATTTGGAATCCGGGACGCAACTCCTCTCCATCGGGCATAGTGGTGGTCACATCGAGAGAGTGCCACCCCTAACCATATTGGACAGTCCTCATCATCGGGCCTTACTAGCACAAAGTATCCTTCCTTGATGTCCTCAAAGGGATCCCACTCGGGAAGATCAAACCACTTGCTTTGAGGCCTTACTTCCCACAAACCACTTGGGACCCAAGTGAGCATTCTTAGACGTGCTTGCACCTTGAGAACCCTCCCATCTTGACTCCGGCAAGAACCCGTCTCTTAGCTCCCTCCCACATGGTCATTCGGTTTCTAAGCATGTTACAACTTTCTCCCATTGCTTGATTAGGGAGTCCATTTGATTTTTTCTTAAGAGTGGAGGTGTGCTTTCCATTTCAACATCATCCCAAGTCGTTATGTAATCCTTGATGCCCTTCACCGGTTGGCTAGAGTCTTTGACCTGCCTTGAAGGGAGGTAGTGGTTTTAGGCTGCCCTTTAGGAATGAGAACTTCACCGGCAACACCCCTTTGCCACAACTTCGATACCTTGTACAGGCATCCACAACTTGTCACCTGGTCTCCACTTATATTGCATGATTGGTATTCCATCCCTAACCCAAAACTTGAATTGAAGTGGCTTTTGTGTGTCACGTCAACCGGTCCTTGCCATCTAGCAAGTATCCTTCTACAAATGATTTCCAATCAAGCACCTCATCCATCAAGAAAGCCATTGGGTTGGGGTCAATGCAGCTCTCAAACACATCCATTAGTTCGGGGAGAGTGGTCACGTTTTCTCTCTTGAGCTTGGTGGAGAAAGTTCCAAAGAATCCATCAATATCATCATGCGTATGCCCAACCATCATGAATCCCACTTTCACAACTTTGAATACTCCCACTTCTTTGTCCAAGTATGACATTGCCCCAAACATCCATCTATTCTTGTTTTCTTTCCAACGGTTGTCCAACTCAACACATAGCTCCTCGGCGGTGATTTCCCTAGTAAGGGGAAATCATCCCAAGTCCTCCTTGATTCACTAGGCACCTTGGATGTGAGCTTTTTATCCGCCTTTGGTAACAAAGCGGTTGATCATCCATCAAAGCCTCAAAAAATGGGTGTTTGAAGGGGAATACCTCCTCCCTTCTATCGATCCTTTCTCTAGTGTTCTCAAGCACTTGAAAATAGAGCTCACATGGAAGTTTGGATCATCTCTCCATAGATCAAGCACAAAATGACCATATGTTCGGTTCCATGACCATGTGTTAATACACCCATGGGACTTACTTTCATCATCGAAAAGCGTTTTGACAACGCTTGGGTAAAGATCTAGCTTTGGCAAAGAAAGTCTTGTGTTGGTCCATCTTATCATGAATTATACACAAAAATTTGTCCGCTGCATCTCGAAAAATGTTCTCCACTTTGCCAATACAAGCTGTCTACATGATATTTGGTCTCTTTGGTGATCTGCAAATTGCTCCCTAATTGCCATTCTTTCTTTCTCTATTGCGGTTGATGCAAGTGTATCCTTGAGTTGAATGCAAGTGTTGCACTTTGAGAATGGCATGTGTTGTAGGACACTCCGCGTCCAGAAGTGAGTGCTCCATAACTTGCTGAAATGTGATTGAGAAAGAGGCCTACCTCCAGTAGTTTCTAGGATGGAGTTGACCTCCTTAAGGCACTCCTTTTGGATATAGTGTTGTGGCAACACTCTTTGCACCACTCGCTGCCGTGCTTTCGTTCACCGCCGACTTGTGGGGCATAGATTGAGACATGTATCTCACAAAGCTCTCGAAGGCTGCAATGGCCTTTAGAGTATTTGCTCTAGGTTTCAAAGTGAGTGCATTACCATGTTGGAACAAAGTGTGCCCTTTTCTAACCTTTGCTCCCGATATCACAAAAATGAAGACTTGCTCACCCCAAGAATCCATCTCAATGCTCTCATACATACCTTCATTCCCCTCAATTGATATAGCGGTAGTCCTGTTTTTCATCATAGCTGGAATTCCTACACAAGGAGTAAATGAAATTAATCCTATCTTTTTGAAGGCTGTCCAATGTATTGGGACCTTATCCGCATACGCGAGGTCATCCACATTGTAATGCAATTGTGCAATCTAGGTTGCAACACTCTTGTCCCCCTAATTGCCTCCGGGTTTTCTTTGGTTGGTGCCATACTTTCCATCCTTTCTAAATATTTGTCACTTCTAGGCCTCTTGGGCACCTTTGGCTGCCTTTTATGAAAGACATAGCGTCTCTTCCTTGTGATCAAAGGATGCTCGCCGACCACCAAATCTTCCACATGGCCTTGGGTGGGCCTTGGGGTGTGTAAGTCGATAGGGCATTCTAGAGTATCACCATTCTTGTGTGTAATAAATCTAATTGGCCATCTCAAGCGAGCTTGGGACTCCAGCTGACCACGAGCACACAATGCAATCACTAGAGCTTCCACAGGACATGATAGTATCAACTTCGATAAGAAGCTTCACAATGCCAACTCCAAGATGTTCATCTCTCACCTCTCATCATTCACACTATCAAATGGATCAACTGCGGTTATTATGCCCTCTGCAAATACCATCCGGTTGCAAAGGGTGCAACAAAAGGCAACCCATCCTCCTCCATTGGAGCCTAGGGCAATGGCCTCCTTTGGACTTCCCTGGCTCCATTTTACTCATCTCACATGCTCCCTGAATGAAAAAGCTCACATTAAAACCATATAGCCCCAAACACCACAAATATGACCATATGAACCATATAAAACCATACAAACATATTAAATATAACCATATTAAATCATACAACCATATTAACTAAAATCATATAACCATATTAAAGGATACAACCACACTCATTCTAAACCATATGTGAACATTGTAACCATATATACCATTGATACTATTCAACCATTGAAACCTTATTAAATACATAAGACAACATATATAAACATATAACTAACCCTTTCATATCTTGGCATGGCCCGTGGCCTCTTGAGGAGGTGGCAGCCGTAACCCGCGTCGGCAATCCGCCTTTGCCACGTCATGGAGGGCATGGCCCTGCGTGCGTGATATGTTATTATTGCACTTTTCGCGAGGGTTAGGGTGCGGCCGAGTGCTTGCACCCTCTTCCTCTCCCCGTCCATTCTTCCTCCCTGTTTTCTCACGTCGGTCTTGAGCTCCCTGTTTCCTTAAGGCTTTTTTACCGATCAGGCGTCGATCAAACAGCCCGGCGATTCCGGTATACATCTTATGGCCAGCGGCTTGGTGTGATCGGGGGCCTTCCGGCCAGAAGTTCTCGCCTTAGCGGGTTCATTGTTGGCGGCGTTACCACGAGAAAAAAGTGAGGCCCTTTTTGTCTTTGCTTTTTAGTTTTACGTAAGTCTTTTGAGTGCATTTTTCTTATATTACATTGTTAGAGGCTCTTATTAATCCACGATACAATTTCTGACGGCCCCAAATCCTTATTCACGCTTTGTCAACGACTATACCCACATGGAATCGAAGTCGGAAGCCTCCTCCTCATCCAACAAATCTTCGGGTATGTTTTTGTAATATCATACCCTTTTTTTAATCTCATTTTTTTCTTTGTTCTCACTTTTTTTCTGTCTTTGTTCTCCACTTTTCTCTGTTTTCTCATTAATCTTAATAATCTTTGTATTGTTTTACGTTTTTTGTTATCTTTTTCTTGCTTGTGGTTGAATTGAATACATTGTACATGCACAAGTGAGAATAGTGGTTATAGTAACAACAAGCAGAGAAATCATCGGATCTTTGGTGTTAGGAAGTAAGATATTGCGAGCATTAGCAGAGAAAATAACTAGGAATGTCTTTCTCGGCAAAATTGAGAATAGGAATTTGCTTCCACGAATCTCCATTTCACAACTCCGCAGCAAATCCCGCTGCGAGGAGCATGCGGAAGAGTGGCGAGTTAGTTGAGAATACTTCAACTTGCCAGCGGTCGGGGAAAGTAGGCCTTCTTCTCATTTCGCCCCGAGTGAGAACTTCTCGACTTTCATGGCGAGAGGAGAATGTACACTCACGGGTTTGTTAGCAGGTTGAGGATTCTCGACTTCGCGATTCCGGGGATTACCGCGGCTACCCAATGTCTTCACATTCTTTAGAACCTGCTGCGGCCTTCTCGACTCGTGAGTTAGAGAATGTGACCTACTTATTATGGCTCTTTGGGTCGCGGGGTGCCTCGGCGACTAACCCTTCGAAGGTGCTGGCGCTTTCTCGACTTCGTGAGTGAAGCCTTGACTCTAGTGCACTCGAGCTGGCCTGCGGCGGTCTCAACCACTCTCCTTCTATCTTCCTCGGACATTGCGAAGGGAAGTGGTTTTGGCTTGTCTGCGAGCCAACTCTGCTTCAACGAATTCTCATTATGTGTGGTGTTGTGGCCTCTGCCCAATCAAAGACCGTCTCCTTGAACCATCTTGGCCAGAATATTGCGAGAAGGGGATGGGCTCTCGATTGGGTGGAAACCTCGGCGACTAACCTGATTCTTGGCGCTTTCTTTCGACTTCGTGAGTCGAGAAGCAGCGGCTCTAGTGCACTCTAGAGCTGGCTGCGGGCAGTCTTAAACACTCTCCTTCTATCTTCCTCGGACATTGCGAGGGAAGTGTTTTTCTTGTCTGCTTGAGGCCAACTCTTAGCAACCCAATTCTCACAGTATTGTGAATGCGAGAATGCATGCATTCCGCGAGCTTCTTTGTATGCATTCTCGACTTCCTTGAGTGGGAATGCCTTACCAACCGGCACTCCATGTGTACTAGCAGGAGTTACGGATGGTTAAGGCATTCTCGACTTGCGGTCGGAAATGTAAACGAAGCCAAGCATTCTCACTTCGAAATTAGAGAATCCTTAACGACCAATTCTCATTAATGCGGTAGCGGTGGCCTCGACCCGGTCGAGTCACTCTCCTTGAACCATCTTCGTCCGAATAGTCTGCGAGGGGAGGGGCTCGGGCTGGGTGGAGGCCTCTACAAACAACCCGCGGGGAAACCACGAGAAGGAAGCCAAGGCTTGCATTCTCTACAAGTCTTTTGCACTTTCTATTCTCTGTTTTTAGTCCCAAGTGCCTCTAGCACATTGTCCCGAGCCACTCTCCTTGAACCATCTTCCTCGAATGTGAAGAGGAGTGGTTGGACAGAATGGAAACCCCCTCAGGCTAACTACAAGAGGATGCATTTGAACCCATCTCACGGGCCTTAGTCTAGCCTGATCTATGTACAACATTCCAAGTAAGCGGTCCATGGAAAAAAAAACAGGACCTATAGCGGGCTGTTCTTTACCCCCCGATCAATGTTTCCTTCTTAGAGCATCTCTCAACCTAGAGAGTAAATCATCTCTAGAAGGCGAGAAATTTGGACAAAGAAAGCTCTTGAATCCGTCGAGCTTATCAGCCCATTCCATTATTTAAACACATACGGCATGTTCTCTGGCTTGAAATAACATGGAAACATCTCTGAAACTCACCTCTTCACTTGCCCGAATTCCTTGGGCCCTTGTATCCGCGGATCCCATGACCTCACCGAGTCTTTGCTTCTTCGGGTCTCTTCAAGGTGTATTAGCATCTATTACTGCATATCCTTTGCGATTCTCGGCGTATCCCCTTTCCATGGCGCCCATGATGTAGGGGATTCGAGGTGTCTGGCGGCTCCTCTCGGCTTCCTACCTTAGCTCGTGCTCATCGATCAATTCAAGCGCTTTGCAATAGGGCGGTCGGAGAAAAACACACATATGCAAGGCTATTAGCGGCTTACTGCGTCGCGGCGCCATTCGGGAAATTAAATAGCGATCGATGATCCTCCCACCTCGAGTTCCCCAATGCGCGGGGAAGATAAACTACGCTCCACTCACTTAGTCCCTTGATGTGATTCAATTTCGAAATAGTGTTTGGGCGGGCTAAAGCCCGGCCCGTCTTGTACCCTTAGCCAGCTTTTTTCATAAATGATTGCATGTCCTTAACTTCAAATTAAAGAACAGCGCCCGATCTTTTTTACATGCAGTCCTAAAAACTCTAGCGGAGAAGGAAACTTAATTTCTGAGTCGTCCGGCGGATGAGGGCATATAGAAATGACTCCGTCCAAGAAGCGGGAGGGGAGGATATGCTTACGCGGCCCGACAAGAAGAAGAAGACAAACACCGGGTGAGCTCGGGGGTTTTTGTATTGTCGGAATACCTTAACGATCATCCGTTCTTCTTGCGGCATTCACCTCGGACTCACGGTGATCAGTGGCGAACTCCATTCTTTGTCATCGAGGACCGAGAATGAGCTTCTTGAAACAATGGCCATTCTTGGTGGTATGTCGAGGGTATCGACAAGTGGGAAGGAGAAAGATCTGTTTCTACACCAAAGGGACAAGAAGAGCTCGGGAGACAAGTACAAGAAAATCGGTGTTGTGCTCTCTCCGAATCTAGCATGGTCCGAAGCATTTGACACTACATGTCGAGGGTACTTGGAAGAGTAAGTTCTATCGCACCAAAAATTGGCGGTTTCAAATTATTCTCACTCTTCCATGAGCAAGGCTAAACACTTAAAAAAGGCGGCGCCTTTAAATTATGTCGACCTTGGGTGGAAGGATGCGGAAGGGATGAAGGAGGAACCTAACATCCGGGGAGCTTGGTATGGAGATTTTCGGTCGGGAAAAGCATTTCCAGCTCTGGGGGAACTTCATCTCTTCTTTGAAGACTCTAACACTCTGCAGTGGGGAATATTTGGAGTTCATACAAAAAGTCCACCAAAACAAAGAAAGGGATGGGGATGACACCACCGCGGGAGGAGTCGGATAGCCAAGGAGAGCGAATATGGTGGAAGCTCCCCAGGCCTCGATCCGGATGGTCGGTCGGGTTCTCGGAGAGGCCTGCGAAGAAATGGGCGTCTGGCTACCGATTATTATCCGTTAGGGGAATATCACACAGAAACGCTGCTGGACATTAGGCGGCTGAAGGTTTGCGGAGATGCGGAGTCTGTGTCAGCGGCAGCGTGTGATATTCCCGGCGGATAATACTGACACTCCTGCAATAACTATCTGTCAACTGAAGTCGACCGCCATCGTGCTCGCTATCGCTGTTTCGTGTCATCATCCCCATCTTTATTTTTGGTGAACGTCTTATGAGCTAACTGCGGCGAAATCTTCTTACGTGACTCCCGTCAACCAAGCGATTTTCCACGGAGCTGCAGCTCTTGCTCTCACACAGCTGTTAGCACTCGCTCCTCACTGAATAACTCACCCGAAATTACGACGAATTTAAGCCGACTTCCGGAAGAAGTGAAATATTTAGCCGCCCGAAATTTGGTGTGATATTTACGTCCCCGCTCATTGTCAGCTCTTCATACAGCGGCGGCACCGGTAGCAGGAAAGCAGATGCTGCCAGCCGACTGCCTCATACCACCAATACGTGGCCAGCTGCTCCGTCCTCATTGACGAAAGGCGGAGACCGACACGTCTGATGAAGATAGAAGGTAATCTTTGCAAGCAGATGAATAAATTAAAATATTACATTTAATAAAACACCAGCGCATTGCTGGCATCGCTTCGTCTTCCTGCCTGCGTAAAGCAGAACGACCGTAAATTTCCTCGCGCGTGTGGTACGACTGCATCAAGATGGTGATGCTGAGCTGAGATTAGAACGTCGTTATGGCGGGGCTGATGCGACACGATCGTAACGCCAGCACCTGTTTGAGGTAGTCATCCAGCAGGCGTGATTTACTGGCGTGCGTGAGCTGGCCGAAGAAGATCATGAAGCTGTGCTTTTAAAGGGGCTAACGCGCTTGTGCTTTAATAGCGCATGTTTGGCGGTGATAGATGGAAGCAGGCGGTTGCTGCCGGAAACTCGCTGAGATAGCAGCGGCGATGCGATGCAAATAGCGAATAACTGGCGACGGCAAAGGCTTCAACTGCTGGTCGTGGCGAAAAACTGGCGTGGCGGTGATTCGAAAGATATATATTTAAACATGCGGCGCTCGTATATGTTTAAACTCAGGCGATAACTTCGGCGATTCGTGTTTCTGTCGGCGTTTCTCGGCAAATTCTGGAGACGAAGACTTTACGACAACTTGACAGATGGGAATGCGGCGATTCGTTACTGGTATTTTTCATGAATGATATTGCATAGATACATTTGGGAAGCTAGAGCCGAAGATAACACGATTTCCATCTTATGGTGAGCCTCCACCTGGCCAGAACGCCGCATAACGCTTGTATTGAGAAAATGGCCGAAAAACTTCCGAAGACCGCCGGAGGAAGGCTGCAGCGAAATACCTTGTAACTCCTGCAATAATTTCCACAGCCAGACCAGCCCAGCGAAACCTCCACCGGTCCGAGCACTCCCCGCCGCACCTGCGGCAATAACCCGAAACATTCCCAGCTGAAGTAGGCTGCGGTGCGAAGGCAGGCGGCCGACTGGCGGTGGTAGCGGCCTGATCTGCATTCGACTTCATGAGTGGGGAATGCTGTGGGAACTTCCGGGACCCAGCCACTGAATAACGCGACGGGGCTTTCGGCGGGCGGCGTGCGCCGTGCTTCTGTGGAGATGCGGCCGATGACCGCGAGGCGTGGAGTTGTGACTTAGCGACTGATGAAACGCTTTCGCTAAAATGTCGAAGTGAGGAGAGTGTTGCGTGTCTGCAGTGAAGTGCACTAAGGAGCTGGTTTTCGCGGGGCGGCGGCAACGGCAACGTGGTTGAGTAGAAGACTCCGCAATGAGCCCATCCCCTTAAGCCAATATTCGGCGGCGTCGAGGCCAGTATTGAGTAGGCCGACAGTGGAGTTGCCGTGGCTTTGTGACGGTCAAAACCAC
>JAJEKV010000063.1:2505651-2518387 GCA_021234155.1 Isoetes taiwanensis
TTCCTTCGCGAGGAAAATGCATTGGCTGGCTCTGCGCGAGGCGACTTCGAGGTGCGCTGGCGTTTCACTCGCGGTCGAAAAGGTGGTTGTCGGCGAGGCGCGGCTACAAGCATTGAGGGCTTATCATTCTGGAACTCGCGGTCGGCGGAAAATGGCCGGTAGGCTGTCGGCGGAAATACGGTCGAGAATCCTCGGCACGCCAACGCGGTCGGTAGCCGCTCCTCTGCCAGCGGTCGGTTCGACTGCATGTCGGCGGTGGCAGCTGGTGACAACTGTACTCTGTCTCTGCGTGTGGTGAAAATGGAGGCCACGTGACATTCTGTGCGAATTTAACTGTTGAGCATTTTACATTACAGACCCGTTAATGCTGCAATATCACTAACACCATCGATAATTCTCATTACTACGCTGCTATTGCGTAACACAGCATTCAACTGCCAGCGAAAAGACCAACAGCGGCAGCCAGGCCAGCCAGGTAATGAGAAAAGCGAAGTGAAGGCGATGCGAAAAGTGGGCGCGATGAGACCAGGGCAGCGATCAAAACGCTGCAGAAGGCTGGCGAGATGAAGACTTAGGCACCCATTTGTGAGCGAGTTATGAATATTTATTAAGTAGTTAATAAAACGCCAATAACGATATGAAAAATACGCTGGAAGCACCGCGGCGTAGCGACACAGGCACTCACTGTGCCGGTGGCGCTCGCTGTGTTTAGCGTACCGGCGTGGCGTGCTGATATCGGTGGCTGTCTCAGACCTGGCCGGTTTGATAGACCTGAAAAATGTTGGAAGGTGGAGTGCAGGCCGCCGGTAAGGTGCAATGCGTGTGAATGATGTAGTCCCGGCACGCATTTGCGACGAGAAGAAACGCGTAAAGGTTAATTATTTGGAAGACTGGTTGCCGTTACGCCGCGTGGCCTGCCGATTCCCGTGAACTGTGAAGAATGACGGAAGGCGAAGGCGGCTCTTTGAGTTGGCGATGGCTATAGAAGTTGATACATGATAAGAACTTTCAGTATTGCATTATTGGCACTGAGTATTTAGCTTCGGTTGAATGGCCCGAATAGGCATTACACGCAGAATGGTGATACTGCAGAGGTAACCCTGCTGACTGCCCGAAGGCGCCACGGCGGCACGTGGTGACCGATAAACGTCGCTGATCTGAGAAGAGCTATGGTATTTCATAAAGGCGATAACTGGCGTTTAAATATTAGAAGGATGAAGAAACAATGACGCCGGCAAAGCACGAATTTCAGGGACGGAAACTAGACGCGATTGCTGCAATGGACCGACACCACGTCGCGGCGTCACAGCCATTGGGCGACTTCAGGGCACTCGCGGTAAGGAATTTAACGCCCGCCAGTAGTATGGTTGAGGCCGACTGCAGAGACTCTTTGGGAAGCAGAGGGCACGCGTAATGCGCACGAGCACCTGAAGCAAATACTCATTTAACGTGACCACGCTGTCTCAATCTATGCCCCTGATAGAAGGTGAAACGGCGATGACGTATTTTGCGTGTTGCCGCAGCACTGTCGAGATGAGTCGCTCCATCCTGAAAGCTTCTTTGGAGGTAGGCATAACTGTAATCACATTTCGGCAGTTATGAGCGCTGCTGGGCGTAATCTACAACCGTTCTCAAAGTACTGGCCTGCATTCAGCGAGAATACACGCTGCATCCGCTGAAAAGAAAAGGAATGACAGTAAGGCTGTTAGAGATCGCCGAAACAATATCGCCAATGGCATTATTATTAGCGATTGAGCTGGGCGGTGCATACGGTATGAAGCCAGATGGACCGCGAACTTTGCCGAAGCCGTCCTTTAGCGTTGTCAGGAGCGGCGTGTAATGGCACATGATGTAGGCAGAACATATGATAGACTGTGCTTGATGGAAGATCGAAACCATAACAACTTTTCAGAAGTGCTTTACTGAAAGAGATGCGTAGAAATTCGCCGACACCCATTTGGGCTTTGACAGATGATCTTTGTTCCGCAGGCGGTGAAAAACCATCAGATACGCTCAGAGAGGGCTTGAATGACACGCCGATTGAACAGCATTGAGCTACTGGAATGAATGGGCTGAGACATCGCCGCGGCGGCGATGACCGAAAGTTGTGGTGAATTCATGATGGGGCAGGCATACGCTGTTGATGAATTGCTTTGAACTTTCTTCCGCCCAGCACCGAAGCGACGCGAACTATGGATGTGTTTGAGCACAGCAATGGCTTGATGAACGAGGTGGAAATGTACGCGGAATGAACATTGGTACAGCGCCAGTCAGTTTTTGAGGACAGAATGCAAATATAATGAGCAATAACACGTGTCGGTATTGACGTTAACGGTAATTCTCATTCTAAAGAGCGACCGTCACCTCCCTTCCGTCAGGCTTTCAGCGGTGAGCATCAGGGCTCACGCGCCAGATGACTACTCACTCTTAGAAAAAATGGAAATGGACTCCCTAATCAGTATCTTAAGCGAGCGTGTAATGAAAGAGTAGAAGGCGGGGTTCTGCCGGTGAAATGAAGGAGGAGTTCTCCAGATGCCAACGCGTCAAAATGCTTTCGCAAAAACGGGCTTTGTGAAGTAGGCGCACCAGCGAATATTTGATAACTGCGGTGAATCCAGTCAGAAGGGCCCTTTATTAACTGGCTCAAACACGTGAAGAACTGTCCCAATATGGTTGAAGTGTGGGCACCCATAAAATGAAGGTAGATGCTGGAGGCCAAGGCCAGGCCCGACAGCGGCGAGCTTGTACAACGTGGCTGAGAAGGTGAGGCAATGCCGACCCTGAGGTGAGTGGAATGTTGTGGTCATCAGACCATTAAAATTTCTGGTGAAAACATGAACAACATCTTGTGTGGGGTCAATGAGAGTTTAACTTTCTTTCAGCAGTGTTTGTAGGAGATTTATGAGGGAAAGGCTAGTAGCAATGTATTGTTAGCCGTGATAATTCGAAACGTCAGTCATTTCATTTTGGGTCATTACAAATTCGAGATTTCTCACTGCCTCATCGGGGTGGATCTATCGCGGCGAAGGAAGATATAGATGGTATTTAGGCCGGTTGATATGAACTTTGGTTTGTCAGAGCGTTAACAGAACACTGAAATGAGCAGACATTGATTTGACAGCACGGGATCAACACTGGCAATCACAAAAGATTAGCGGTGCTATAATCAAACGCGGTAGCTGTGAACGGCAATCGGCAGAATGACAATCGCCAGTGGATTGACATTGATAACAAAATAACCAGCGACACTGGTGCCTCGATCAAAAATACAGCATTGGTCAGCCTATGATGATTTTAAGCAGAGGTATGAGCATAATATGGCTATGAGATGGCGATGCATTGAGCTTTAGATAAACAGCGACGTAAAACACGCTGAAATGCAGGCATATTGTTCCCTTAGCACATTGGGAGCTGTGATGACACATATTCATAATAAATGGCGTCGCCAAATTTAGGGTTCTATTGCGCAAATGTGCAATACGTTGACAGCAAATTCTTCAGTACGACGTCATCTATGTAGCAACGTACGGCTGGCGTGAGTTATTTATTACATTTAATTTCGAATGATGATTGTATTGGGGCGAACGGCGTACTGTATATCAGCAAAAACTTGATTGATATTTACGAAATGAGAGCGATCAATTGCAGAGGTATGATATGAAGGAAAGTGTTGGTATAATATTAATTGTGAGTATGCGGTGTCATGTTACGATAACCATTATTACATATACGGTAACTGCAGCATGGGCACAAATGGTAATACTGTCTTCTCATTAATTAGCTTAAGCTATTGTGAGATTACACTAGTATTTCACAGGTTGAATATTGACACAAGATGGCTTAACACTTGGCTCCAACATTATTAAGCCGTAACAAAAGGTGGGAAGAATGCTTTGAATCGACGGCGTGTTCGCAATTATATGAACCGTCGCGTGGTAAAATAAATAAGCGTGGCTGAAATTAACCAGGCTGATTCACGACCGAATGCCCGAGGCCGGCGACAACAGAATTCTTTATATTTAACTGCAGTACCATTGGCGCAATGGGCTGACTTATGCATTGGCGCAATAATATCACTCGCCAACCATTGGTATAGTATCAATATTTCAACTACATGAAATCCCGAAGACGGACAGTCTGGGCTAATATTTATCAGGCGCAGTAAACATCATTTGTTACTTACGAATATCGATGATAATGCCTCATTAACCATAGCCTTTATATGGCTGTGGTGACCATCCCCATGAATCTATTATTTTACTGGCGCGCAGCAGTCACCGGCTGCAGTAATCACATGTTTGCGTAAGGGCGTTAAGCCACTCATCTGCCACTAAATGGCACAAATCGCCCCAAATGTCAAAAGGCAGCAAGTGTTCAGAAATAAATGCAGAAATTGGCTAAATGATACCCGCTGGTACTTTGATGCAGAACATATTGTTCATCTTTGATTTTATAGGCGCTAAGCAAAACGGCCAGCATAAACTTTATTGAAGGTGATGAATGAGCAATGGTTTATGAAAACTTACGATATATGCTGTTATAAGGTTATATACGAAAAGCGGTAAAGCTTCTTCGGCTTCGCTGTGTTAACCATCTTTGGCCGCCTAAATATAGCTGAGGCGTGTCATGCTGTTGAAATTGATGGACAGGAAAACAGGTTTTGTACGGCAATGAGGTATAAGCTACGAGCCTAAAATTTAGTCATGAACGGCGTCGTTTTTATTTTTCATGCTATTTGCTTTCCAGCCGGAAAGCTGAGAGCTGCAAATGAACTTTCGTACTGTTCTGGGCCAGCGGTATGGCGCCCATCTGCGACAACAACGTCATACTGGTATTATTCATTCCCCGTAAATGCTGGCGGCCCGTTGAACGGCAAAGTGTAGTTTAAAGTTCGCCAATATGTGATTGAAACTGAAATACGAAATTTCCCATATATATATGGTAAATGCAAAATTTCCATATTCTGGCACAATTACTGCTAAGAAATGTCGAGGTCACGAGAAGATCATCCCAGAATTAGTAGATTCGAGATCGAGGTTTAAGGTAGATTCCGAAGATAGTCCCCGCGAGCCAGCACGCTGCATGATTCCATGAGTAAACCCATTTTGGACGAAAAAGACCTTTAGGGCTGCGACTCGGCATATTTCGTGCTGCTCTTCCGTAATCGGAATTAATCTTGATACGGGCGAGACGCGCAGTACTTCGTGAAAAAATGGCTATGCGAGGTAACGTATGTCGAAAACACAGAAAGTCGAAAATCACCTTAATTGTGACAAAAGAAAGAACAAGCCAATTGCTGATAGAAACGAACTGTGAAACTTTGAAAAACAGAATTTAAGTGTTTCACCTAATTTATAAATAAACGGCACTCTACTCGGAATAAACGTAAAATGGCGGCAATGTTGTTTTGCTCTTGACCTGTTGATCCGAAAGCGGGCGAGCTGAAGCCCAATAAGCAGAGCGGGAAGGTAGCCTGACCGCAGATATGTGTTGTAATATGAAATGAGGTACTGAATCCTGCTGCTCCCGAAATTGCCGAAGGTAACACTATCTCTTCTGCTTAACCGGCAATCCCAGCAGCTTCATTACTGAAGTCGCTTCGCTTGCTGCTATCATTGGCGAGGCCACTTCCGGCAGCCGATAAAAAGCGAAACTCGCAGCATTCTTCAGCAGCTGGTAAGCAATTCTTTTGTTGGGTACACAAACCAATGCTGACTGTTAATGACAACATGGCAGCCGGCAGCGGAAAGCAAAGCTTTATTATGAAGAGAACACTTCAGCTATAAATGTGACCGAAACAGCACCATTTACTACTGCAAATGCAACACGGCACGAAACACATTTAGAACGCGGCACAATATTAACAGCAGATACTGGCGAGATACGCTGCTCATTCAGGCTTTATTGATGAATGCAAAAGCACCCTTCCGGTTCAGTTCATCACCAGCCTTGATTGAGATAAGACTGGATGGCTGTCATCGGTGAATGTGACGAAATACGCGCGAATAATCAGATTGGTGTACGGAAGCCTGCAACAACAGAGGCAGGTGGTATCTGGCGGCAACATAGGGCCAGCCAGCAACGGTCCAGTATAGCCGCCGGAACTGACCAGTCATATAATAAATAATGGTCCAGTAGTACTACCGTACATGACCATGAGCACAGGTTCCCAAGAGCATTTGGCACACAATGCAAAGTTAACATATGACAGTTATCCATTTCGATAAATCATTCAATGCGAACATAAAGTTAATAACGAAGCCGCTATTTTGCAATAATGGAAAGAACAATTTGTTTGGTTTCCCCGGTCATTACTCAACACTTATCATCGCCCTTTCAATGATAAATAACCAATTACGAACATAAGACGCCATAAATAGGTCCCATTGTGTTATATCACGTCAGGGTACAGCTGGCCATCCGTGCCAGTGCTGGTCTTCAGGCAGCCGATGACGGGCATCTTTGGTTGGATAGATCTTCATGCTCATGACATTCAATCGAACTCTTAGCACTCTATATGTTGGTTGACAATGGCGAATGACAAAAAATGGTCCCGTATAGTTGGAACCGCGGGCTTGTGCGGCTGATGCGCCCAAAATAAAGTAGATACCGACTCCGACACAGGCGTGCCAGATCTCAACAGCCGAAAGCGTCGATACCATTTCAAACCAGAAGACAGATGACACCAATAACAATGAAAATTAGAAAAATGACGACGAGGCCCGTAAAACTGTGATTCTGCCACTTAATGAGCAATAATATCTGCGTAGCCAGGCTGCTATTACTCAATTCAGCTGTTAAAATTTCTAAGTACCCGACTGACTCTTTAAGTGCTGGAATAACTGTTTGTTTATCGCCTCAACTTTTGATATGCCCATCGCTACGGGTGCCGAATATCTTCAGTCAACAAAATGCGGCAATATCAGAGCTGACCGAGGCTGAAATAACTTATCTGCAATGTTCACCATAACGCTTATTATTTTCAATGGCACAACAGCGGTTTTCTGAAAACTTTCGCTAAACTGGCGTCGAAATCCCGCCAGCGTGGAGAACAGAGGCATGCAACCATACAACCAGATACAACCTGCAACCTTTAATTATTGACGAAGATTATTGGCATGAACAAATGCCGAAACTGAAGATTTCCTCTATGAAACGACTTGCCTGCAATCTTCGAAGAAACAGCACAGCCTTGTGCGCATTCGGCAAACTCGCCGCGCCGCTGAAATAAACTGGTAATTACTGCGAGAATTTTCATGAGCGAAATATGGCTCTCGGTGAAGCGTCCGCAGTAGCGATGTGACATGGATCACCGCGACCATCTTCGCTGCGAAGGCGGTGAATACAAGGCAGCAACGCGGGAAGTTCTGTCGGGCACAACTGCTATGCGAGGTACGGGAAAAACTGTGTTGGATTTTGAGCCAATGCGGCTAATATGCCCGAAATTACGGAAAACGGCATTTCGAGAAGCGGCTGGTATTTTCTTAAAATGAAGTTTAACATGCAAATAAAGCACAAATTGAGCTACGGCTAAGTCGTCGCTGAAAAATGCAAAACGTAGCCAGCAACTGCAGAGTAGCATAAGTATCGCAGAGTAGGCCTCCGAAAATTTTACTTTTAAATAACTTTTGCTGCAATCCCCAAATCCCAGCCAAGCTGGGTAAATTCGCGGCTTTCCAGGTAGATAACTGGAATTTTCAAAATGGCGAGGAATATGGAACTACAGCTCATGCGCTCACACGGTCAAATGGCGTTACAGGATGGTTTTCACCGAAGATAATTGAGCAAAGAAGCATTCCAGCTTCATGGCAAGCGAGGATGTCCCAAGCGTGAGGATACAGGTAAGGTTGTGGCACAAATCACAAAAAGGTGTTATAGGCATTTGTGTATTGCTTAAGTAAGGTGGTTAGTTGTTTGCAGACAATATTGTATTCGGCAAAGTGGTGTACTGAATAAAATTTGAAAGAGCATGTTGCTGCGAATGCATGTTGACCTCGGCTAGGTAATGGTGGCATGGTTTCTTCGCTGATGAAGCCGTTTGTAGCGTCGCTTTGAGATTGCCGTTATGACGCCGGAGGTGAGCAATGGCTGCCGGGACAGCACAGCCGATAACGTCGAAACGTATGTGGTATTCATTTCTGACGATTTTGTGGCGGAGGCAATGGCAAAACAAAATGAAGAAAAATGATGCAAATACTTTCCGAAGTATTTCACCCGGCGTGTTCTACCGGAGGGGATCAGCACTGTCATGAGCTGGCAGCCTTCTTCGCTTTCCTGCAATTTGTAATCGTTGAAAGCGCGGGGATCGAAGGTTTGCTGTTGTTGCCGAAACGCTGGCAACAGCAATCGAGGTGAGGACGACACCATTCTTAATGCCGAAACGCAGCGAAAGCTGGACGCCGGTAGTGTGGTAACCGCCCGACGCTTACGTCTGCTGGCGACAGGCGTCCAGCCTATGGAAGTGTCATAAGAGCCCGATTCACTGGCACAACGCGGGATGCGTGCGCTACGTAAAGCGATGGTAGCATGCCGTAACCGGGCGGCACGTTCGGCAGTACCAGCGTCTTCTCAACACATGCATTCACGGCCACGTGCATTTGCATTCAAGTTTACCTTGCGTTACGAAAATTTAGCGGGGCGAATAATCACGAAAGTGTTTTCCATAACGACTCAAAATCTCTTGCAGCTGCACGGCATGTCAGCGAGGGCTCGGCTGGCGTACGCCTGACCTTCCATGCGAGGAAGGCAAATAATTGCCTTTCTATACATATAGAATATTACTACAAAAAGATAATTAACCAAAATATACGGCTTTGAGGCGTGCCAAAACGAGAACCCATAACCAAATAGGCTGAGGGTAATGCCTTGGCCTACATGCAACCATATCCACGAGCTGCGGCGTCCCATAACTGCCGAGGTTTCAACGCAACATTCACGTATCCGGCGACTATTCCGGTGGCCAGCTGTGAAACGACAAACTCTGCCACTGGCATTTGCAAGCTATGAGCTCAGCGTCAACATGAGCTTTGTTAGCGGCTTTCGAAAAAACTTTCCATCAGCAATATCTTTCAGGCACTGGGTTTGTCACTGCCAGGCCATCGAACGAACTTTCTGGCAGAATATGCCATTTTAAATGATTATCCAGAGGTATTGCGATACTGCCTAAGCCCCC
This sequence comes from Isoetes taiwanensis, assembly GCA_021234155.1. NCBI lineage: Eukaryota > Viridiplantae > Streptophyta > Lycopodiopsida > Isoetales > Isoetaceae > Isoetes > Isoetes taiwanensis. The sequence continues at coordinate 2,514,824 of JAJEKV010000063.1, forward strand.
GGTGCTGACTTTAAGACCATTAGCTGACCCAGCATTATGGCGGTCGGTAAGCCTGCGGCGTGCTGAGCGGCGTTATATTATTGACGCAGGTAAAATGATAACATAACGGCAAAGAGGCAGGAATGACGATAACCGAAAGCGGCAGAAATTGCAATGCGAGCGTCAATGGTAAAGGCATGCCGTCGATAGTGACAATTTCTGCTGCTGCTGAAATATTGACCTTAAAGAACTGAAAAATAGGCAATACATCATACTGGGCTGGTCGTGCATTTTACCAGCCAATAACATATTAAGCCTAAATGAATATAGATGTGAGGGAGTGCATTTGATGATTGAACATATTATAAGAATTGCGGCATACGCACGAAACTGGAAGTATTTGGCAAATGGACGTGAAACCGGTAAAGTGGTGTGATTTCATAGAACGCCGCCAACCTCAGATGTGGTCGTACCGAAATTATGCCGTGATGTTCCATGTCGACAACGATCCAAATGCGCAATGAAAGGAAAACGAACAGCGGCATGCAGTACGCGTATTTCGGTTAGCAAATCTTTGTGCAAGACCGATACGCATGTTTTACTTAGAGCATTGTTTTTTCGATCGCATTGACATGTGGTCGGCGATAACGATTGCCTCTAGTCTTTCATATGGCGGAGATATTGGCGTGGGGCGTCTTGCATCTGAGGCGAATGCGGCGTTATAATGGTACCCGATATTTTAATTCGACTTTGGTCATTCCAGCTATTTTAGATCGGAATGCGGATGAAATAAAGTCGCAAAGATTACGTTCGCCAGTTTCGCTGTGGCATCGCGCGCGGCGCGAAATGCGCTTATCTGTGGAAGCAGATGTGTTGACCAATAGGTATGGAGGTAACAGTGTTAAAACTGCGCGAAATCTTCAACCATTAGTGGATAACGGTTGCGGGGCCGCACGGTTGTAACGATTTGCAACAAGCTCTTGAAACCAAATGCGGTCGCTGTAGTGCCGTAATACGCATTTGTCGAGATGAGGGTTGGCGGTTATATATCGATGATTGATATGTTCTGCGCTGCTGACGGCTGCGCCAGTTGTTCTTCTGTGGCGACATGGTTACGATTTTGTATTATTGAGCATGATAGTGTATGTAAACTTCTTTTGCTTAGCATATATAAATTCCGCGAGGATGTCGCGCGCGATTACCAATAAAGCGTGGGCTGAGTTAGAAAAGAAAAAATGCATAAATTCAATAAATAAACTCAACATGTTAAATGACAGGTGCATTGATACGTGGTGATATTTTGAAATGTGGTATAACAGTGAATCTCCGTATTTTATAGTCCCAAAACACTTGAGAACCAGCATATTTATTTCATAAACGCTATCATAAGCCAATCGCCAATGTAAACACGCAAACGCCTCCAGCTTATACGATACGAATAAAATGAATATACGGCGACAGCAATGCGAGGTAGTAACAAAATAACACCATCGATAACTCGCCCATGTACCGCGTTATGAAAAGCACTATGTCGGTAAAACGCGGCATTATGCATCCCCATAACGCCAATTCTACTTTTACTGCGCAAGCGCAATATTCCTGATACATCAACTTTATCGGCATATTACTTTGCTGGCCTGTGCGCATAACTGGTTGGAGTGATGCTGTTTGTATAAGGTCATGATGGTTATGGGACTTCCGTCACAACTGCCGCTGGCAATGTGCCGTAATTTGTCTTCGAACTGCATCATCTTTGTATCCAGTTATAGCGATTGCCGCGATAGATTCGACAATTGGTTGTCATACTATAACAAGCAAGATGATAACTTTCTTTGTCTTTCCACTCATGGCGAATCAGGTAACGATTGACAACGCCTTCATTTCAAACCAGGTCGCGTTTTGCAATATAACTCAGCTTCAGCACTTATGCGAAGCGCAAAAGCTTTTATTGTTAACATGATGACATTTGAAAACTGCCAACACTGTAATCTACAGCAATATTTCTCTTTTTAACATATTTTGGGTAATGTATGTAGATGTATCTTAGCATCGCCGATGACGACACATATCTTCAATACATAGTGCTAGGGCCTGTGAAATTGTTTATGTTGATGATTACAATGACTCCAAAACCCGCTTAGAGCGGTGCTAATCTTTGGTGTCGTCTGCTCTCTCTCTCTCTCTCTCTCTCTCTCTCTCTATATACTCTCTCTCTCTCTCTCTCTCTCTCTCTCTCTCTCTCTCTCCTGCCTGTCTCTCTCTCTCTATACCACCTCTCTCTCTCTCTCTCTCTCTCTCTCTCTCTCTCTCTCTCTCTCTCTCTCTCTCTCTCTCTCTCTCTCTCTTGGTTTTGGATCCTATGGGCTATTGATTCATGGGCTGATAAAGGCAAATTGATTCAGCTCAATTCGAATTCTTGCATTTATATTGCACACCGCAGTGGGCAGCACCAAGTCACTCTTCCAGAAGCAATTAATCTTTGGCATAATCTTCTGGCTCTGCTGTTAATCATGCTGCGGAGATTCGATTGAAAAACAACAAATAAGGTGCAGCGACTGGCAAAAATATGCCTTTGTTGAAGGCAACACCTTTTAGTCAAATGGTAACATAACGAGCGGGATAAAATTGGAATATTGTATTATTGACTAGCGAACGCTGAGCGAGATCACTAACGGCGGCGGCGGCTGCGAAGGAAGCGACAATATTTAACGCAGAATCATGAAGATTTGTGAAGGCGATTCATGCAAAGATTTGATTAGATACCTCATAAAGTAAAATGATAGCTCCTACATCGGTAATTTATGTTAGCGAAAAGTTTTGAAAGCGATTCGCTTCTTAGGCGAATTTGAGCTACTATTAGGTATTATTGGCGTTATGATGACAGTAAGTGGTTTAACAGCATCAGGCGATTTGGTCTGTGGAAAGACTTTCTGGAACTGGTCAGGAATGCTATGCTGAGGCAGCTCTTGACCAGGTTATTACGTGCGATTTGATGAGCAGTCGTTTCAGGACTGCTGGAGCAGGAATCGGTGTATTCTTGGTGGAGTGCTTTCTTTGGTTAGAGACACGGTTTTGTCTTGTTATTTGTGTTATGTTGCGAGCAACCTAAGCGACACTGACCAAACTTTTGCTGGAGCCGTGGCGCCGCTGCGCGCTGTGTCTTTAGCGGCAGTCAGGAAATTTAACGAGCCGCCATTAGCGTCTTGTGGATACCGCCAAGCACATGAACATTTTGAATCTTGCTTCTTATATTTATATCATATAAAAGATATACGTAGAATATTTTCTCACAACAACATACTACCATACTTAACACTCGCCCGCCTGAGTAGTTATCCTATAATAACGGTGTGGGGTGCTAATAATATATAACGTTCCCGTTGCAAATAAAATATGCAATACGTCTTTATGCGTACCTATTTCATTTATTACATCGAAATAAGAAAAAAAAAAAATTGAATTTGTGTGTGACTAGCATCTCTTGGCGTAGTATGTACCTGGAAGTACTGACAAGTGCGATGCATTATGCACTATAGGTACGATACAAAGTACTCAAAAATAAAGTGTTTTTGCGCGCGCGCGCGC
>JAJEKV010000063.1:2728288-2851600 GCA_021234155.1 Isoetes taiwanensis
GTCCCAATGGTTAGGGGTTCCTTGATTAGGTTCAAGATGTTGAATATGGGTTCTAGGATGGCTCTACTCTAGATACAAAATACTAGCATATCTGGAATGCTAATTTCCGTGATGAGCTATCACAACCACTATCCTACATACCGCCCGAAGCTCTCCGGTGACCGCGGTGCCTCCATGGTCTCCGACTCAATGAGATGCCGCCCTACTCCAAGAACGAAGTCTACTGGGCCGCCGCACTACCATGCCACAAGTTGAACGACATGCTCAAACGAGGGATTCAACGTAGGTGAGTCTCTAGTGCTAGCTAAAGAGGTCTAGGGTTAGGTTTATGCCTATAAGGAGTTAGGGTCCACCTAGGGATGCCACGCGGCACCACCGGTGAGTCTCCGTGGTGGCGGTGCCCCAATAGGTTAAGGCCAATGATAATGGCTTATCCCATGGCTGGGCTGGGTTAAGAGAATATCTTTAGCCATGCCCCTCAGTGCCACACCCATGGTGCATAAGCCATGAAGATAGATCATGGTGATTCCATCCGAATATATCGTGATGGCGGCGATATTCCCTCGACCGGCTACATTTCCTCCCCTTAGGACACGCTCGCCTCGATTACAAGGCTTAAGGTGACCTAACCTACCTTATGCCCGCATAGCAACAACATGTCATAACCGCTTAGTTTAGCAATCAAGTTTTATTAGTTCAAGTCAAAAAAATTAGGGCTATATTTGTACTTATACAAAATTATATAGCCTTAACACTGCTATTTCTACGCATAATTCAAAAACATTATTGTAAGAGCTATTAGGGTTCATAATCTAAATTATGGCTCCCCTATCTTTCTCAGAATATTCTGCTGAAGTCCACCTCTACTTGCCCGCAAAAGGAGCATAATACGTTAGTTTAGTTAATAATTTGTGGTTTTAGGGACCACCTCTTACCTCCTCTTGAGTCAATCCACTGACTCAAGGTTGTTCTGTACTACCTTACCAAGATCATGGCCTCGGATTTGAGCTTAAGGATCATTTAAGATGCCCTATCATCGCCTATGATCGAAAAGGGCCTTGTGTCAAGCAATTCATGCTCTAGTACCCTCTAGTGCATCATGCCCCACTCGTTTGTGCTAGGGAACGCCTCAATGCACTCCATCATCACAAGATGATCACTTTAACCTTCACCATGACCCTCCTACGGCCAGGGTGTGCGCATTCCCGCATCGTGGCATAGAGATCATCCCATCGAGCGTCCCATCATCATCACCACCATGCCTCTTCATTCTCCCCTCACATGACCCTAATGGTCATGCGCATTTTTTCTTGGTGCGCGTGGCTCTGAGAATGCCCTAAAGGTGTATCCCATCATCGCCACACGATTCAAGTTGTCTCCGCACATGCACCCTAGTAACTAGAATGCATGCTGTGCTTAAGGCCAACTAACAACATACTAGCTAACCACCGGCAGTTTGGCTCCACTCAAGTTCTGAGACCACTCGGGCCCATCAAACTCCTTCATAAACTCGGGCATGTTTCTCCAAGTCTTGCTTCAATACCATGTCGCATTCCTCTTACCTGCAAGTGCTTCCACTTGAATCAAATCGGAGGAACCGGAGACCTCCTAGTCTTCTTGAATGACTTATCAAGAAGCAATTCGTGCACTATTTCTACTTGCTCTCCGACATTTCCAACAAGGCTGGAGAGGACCAAAACCTCCTCGTGGTTAGGATTGTGCCTTTTAATAAACCACGTGGAAGACCTTTGTGAACCTTGGAGATGGGCCGGAAGATCCAACTTGTAGGCTTGGAGAGCCCACTCTCTCCAAAAATCTTGAACGACCAGCCCACCTAGGGCAAGCTTGCATCCGCCTTGGCTTGTTTTCACCTTATTCAACTGACGACGCTTACCTTTGAATTCTTCTACGGGTCTTGTGCTTCTCGCTTGGCCATAATCTTTTCAAGCCGATTTCTTGCTGCCAATAAATAACCCCTTACTTTTCCACTATCGCATATCCTCAACATCTCGGCTGATACTTCTACCTGGACATGTGATTGTGCCGTGCACCGTTGCTAATCGGTACCCGTATCATCATGAAAGGAGACATCCATGACTCTTCGCTTAAGTAATCGTTGTGGCGATCACCAAGTGGATGGCTCATCCCACTTGGACCGCTTTGTTCCCACACATAGCTTCAAGCATGTCTTCACGATCCGATTCGCCCTCTCCGTTCGCCATCTGCTTGGGGATGATATGCCGTAAGCTCATGGAGAGTTTTCAACGCATGGTGTCGAAGAGGTCCTCGCCAGAAGGCACTCATAAACTTGAATCCCTATCGATATTATCTTCCTCGGTGGCATGCCATGGAGTTCAAAATATCCTTTACAAATAACTTCTGGCAAGATCTAATGCGTGTCAAGAGGTCTTGTGGCACAAATGTGCCATCTTAGATAACTTATCTACTTTACAACCATCAATGCATCCTTGCCTCGAAGAGTTCTAGGAGACCGTGATGAAATCCATGTTTATGACCTCCCACTTTGCATTTGGCACTCTAATGGCTCAAGAGCACTCGAACTGCCGTTCGCTTTGGTATGCCACATAACCGGGCACGTAATATATATGGTACTATTCGCATTTCTTCATTCCCGGCCGTAAGTAGCTACTAATCTTGAATAGGTTCATGAAGCCAAGATGCCTTGCTGGGTCGTTATGTGTGTCATGAAGAATTAGCTTCCCACCGATGATTCTAGCACTAATAACTTATGTTTGTGGATAACGTGTTGCCTTCTTCTTATAATGCTTGAAGGCTTCCCCGCCCTTATCCGTTTCCGCTTCCTTTGAAAGGCTTTCCCCATACCTCCTTGAAGTCCACATCTGCTGGCAAGGACCTTCACCTTTCTTGCCAAACTCACCGGGAAGAGGGAACGACAATGCGCCCTTGTTCAAATGGCTCGAGAGGGTATCCGCTACAACATTAGCTTACCAAAGCTTATATATAATATCAAAATCATACTCAATTCCATCCACCTCCTTTGTCTTGTTGGAGGAGGGTCGGGTGAAGAGATACCAAGGCTCGCGGATCTGTGATCCAACCCAAACTTCCTTCCCCAGCCAGAGCAATGCCTCCATATCCTCAATGCCTCCGACAATGGCTAGTACTTCCATCATGGGTTGGGTAGCGTTGTTCTACTGTCTATCTTCTTCGAAATGTAGGCGATCACTTCCTTCTTCTTGCATCAAGACTGCCTCTGCTATCTTGCTTGCATTCATGGTTACCAACTTATCTTTTACTGATCCTATAATCGCTAATCGGTGCTTGCCGTTAGGGCCTCTTTAAGCTTCTCAAAAGAAGCTTTGACTTTCTAACCAATGGCTAGTCCAATCCTTAATCTTCTTTGCCTTAGTGAGGTCCGGCTAAGGGGACGCTTCATCAAGAAAAGTCCTTGACGAACTTTCAGAATATCCTACCAACCCGAAAGCTTCTTTACTCTCGCCATTATTCCTTGGAGTCGGGCTAATCAACTATTGCTCAATTCTGATGGATCTCGGTGGAGATTCCTGATGTTACTACACGCCTAAGCACTCCACTCGCCTGTTGTGCGCACTTAGAGAGCTCCATACAACCGATGACGCCTCAACTTCTCCAACACTTTCCTAGATGTCGATACAATGCTCCCTAAGGACTTAATAGATTAGATGTCGTCAAGAAGACAACAAACTCATCCAAGAAGTCTCCAAGATGTCGCTCATGAGGCGATAAACGTTGCTGGAAACATTCGGATAGTCCAAAGGGTACATCAAACTCAGTGACCATAATGCTGCTTCCGAAGCGGTCTTATGATATCCTCTTTCTTTATTCTATTCATGGTATCCCCGACCTCAAATCAATTTTTATAGTAGTCACCTTTGCTCCTTTGTAATCAGCCGTCCATTAGATCATCTCAGCTTCTTGGCAGATACTTGTTCTTCATCGCTCGTTTGTTGTTAGCGATAGTCTATGCAACATTCTTACGCCCATCTTTTTCTTCATTAAAGAGTATAGGTGTCTTCAAGCGAGACACACTTGCTCTTTATAAACCAAGTTCGCAATTCAAGTCGCTTTTTGAGCTCAATCACTGCGTTCTATATGGCCTTTGATCGTAGGTTTTCAGATCCTGAGCCAACGATTCACATTCCCACACCCCTATAAGGTGGTAAAATACTGATTTCATCCTAGAATACATCCTTTGAACTCAAATAAGCCTTGCTATTCGCCTGGCAATTGATTTCTTTGGGTCACTTCCATCCCCTTGCTCGCTCAACCGGATTCCATCCTCAAGATGTAATCCACCTTATTCTTTTCATACTCTTTCCCCTTAGTCGCTTCAAAGAAATACACCGATAGAGAATCTAGCTTACCTTTCATTATCAACTTTGCCCTGCGCTCGCCATGGTGACTTCTTCTTCATTCCTGGCCGCGAATCAATCATGGCTTTTATCGGCTTCAAAAAATTCCATCCCCACTATCGATCATATCTTCCTCGGCAGTCCATGACTTCGCCTCCCATCTACTACTTTAGCTCCCACTAAGGTCCAGGCCGCAGATCCTCCTCCCCTTAGTGGGTGTCAATGGCGCCTTGCTATAAAGCTATGGCTTGGCTTAGACTTCAATACCTTTGTTTTTCATTAGAGCACCAATCTTAGGAGATGTATTATGAGAGCTACCGTATTCATGAGGACTACATATGATTACTATCTATGATCCCGTCTCGCAGCGATGACAGTTGACTGATTCTCTATATCACCTGTCTCAATGTTTGCACATATGTGGCACCACCATCTATGAAGTCTCCGGCCTCCTGCTGGGTCGCCGCCGCCCTCGGTCCGCTTCGTGGGGGAGTCCCCATCCAAGAGTGCCTCTCGCCAAGGCCGACAGCATGACTAATGGACAATCATGTGTTCTTCGTGCCCGGGCCGGAAGCACCTGGAAACATAGCTTTTTTCTCAATGCATCTCTGCCTCCTTTCCTTCGCGACCGTTTGTGGAGACGCTTTAAGAGAGCCGCCCCTCGATGCATTCCCGCGGGTTTACGGTCCCCAAAAGCTTTGCTCGACTTACCTTGTCGGGCCTCCCTCACATGGTGTAGTCATGATTGCTTACCCCGAGTATATTGTCCCCGACATTGCCCTCAACTCTGCACTTCAGGTTGATCGCTTTCTTCATTGGAGTTGCCGGTGCCTCTCTTCTAAACTTATAGTTTTATCTTTCTACCAGAATCGACTTCGGGTTGATTGTTCAACAATGTTCTTGATATTGCTTATTCAACCTCCTCAATGGGGTATCCACGGCTTTGCCTCCTCTTCGAGACTCCGTGTGAACATGCGTACCGAAGCCTCATAAATTCTTCTAGATACTTAGCCATCGACAAGCTACCCTCGACCAACTCAGAAACTGGCTGGGACCAGTTTGTTAGCGAGACCTTTGCACAGTGCGTTTATGAAAGCCTTGTCAAGGTCTTAAACCGGGCAATTCCTCTTCACCGTTGGATTAGGGTGCATATCCCTTTCCACTGCATCCTTGTCGTCCAATAAGGTTAGTTTTGTAGCAACTTTCCCTATGTCCTTGTTTTTTCATACCGTATGAGTTGCCAAATTCTTCCATTTCATCAAGCTTCATGCTTCAGCCTCCCATGCCTGACCGTTTTTCCTCAGAACTGGGCCGGCCTCTTTGTCTTCCATACATTGCTCATCAGCACTATCCACCTTTTTCTCGATAGGCATCCGCCTTTTTCTTGCGCTTTTCCTTGCTTTTTAGTGTGCCCGACCGATCACGGGAGCTTTATTGCCTCACCGGAAGAGCTATCCGATGAGCCGGAGCTAGATGATGATGGACTCGTTCTCCCTCTTCTTCTCCTATCCCCGACGTTTCCTCGTTGCCTCCCCTTCGGGCTGAGGACTTCGGCCACCACCCTAAAACAAGGTGGAGGTGGGACCATCTTCTGCAGGTATTCATGAGAGGTGTCGCTTCTGCTGATGAGGTGTTGCATCTGTTCTCATCTGCACTAACCTTATGTTGATCACCGGGTGACATATCCCGCCAAAGTCTTCATGTCCTGCTAAACAAGTTCCTTGGTACCCAATTATATCTGGTTTGCCGATCTTGAGATCCCGTGACTTGAGTTCTCTTGCCGCAAGGATTGATCATCAATACATTTTATTTGGGTTAGATGTTGATCAATCTTACTTTGTAATTGAATTATCTTTAGTTATAAGAAATCATACAAAGACTTACATTGACAAAACAAATAGTCATTAATACATAAGGATTACATGATAAGGTAGATATATCTTAGCACAATGGGTACAAGAAACATTTAGCACAAAACTTAAGAAAATTTTACAACTATTCAATGGCCTCAAAAGCCTAAAGAAGTTCTGACATCCCCTCAACCTGAGGCCTTTGCCGAGGTTAAGAAGATGTTCCCGTCGATCTTCCTTCAAGTTCTGCCATCTCCTGCCTCGAGTTCGTGTCGCTTGCCGCTACCATCGAAAGTGTTGCATCCCTATGGTGCCTCGCAAAGTCGAGGCAATGGAGCGCGACCGCCTGCTGAAAAGAATGATGTGATCGCATGGGCGATATCTTCGGCGTCGCCTCGGGCCCCAGTGCTAGTGAGAAGTGCTACTGGATTCTTCCCCCCTTTGGGCTGAACTCTGTGGAAGACTATCATTTGCCCTTTGGTCGGAGGGCTGGAAGATAGCAGCTGGCGTCGCGGCTCTTCCCACGCGACATCCGCCCTTCCTTTGAGCCGCCGTAGGCATCCACCGCCATAAGGTCTGCGGCGATCCCTCCACATGTCGGTTATGCTTGTCCAAGTTGATGTCGCTGGACCCTTTCCCCATGCTTCGCTCGAACTGGTCGGGCTTTGTCTCTTCCCTCGGTTTGTGGAGTGTGTTTCAGACCGGGCCGGAACTCCTCCTCCGAGATGATAGGGTTCCTCGCTGGCCGATAGATCTCCCCTTATTCGATAGGTCGCTATATCCTACATTGTCTCCCCAAAGATAAGAGTGTCTCTCCGCTTAGCTCCCTTTGGGATCTCCCCGTATGAGTAGTCATGAGGTGGCGCCTTTTCCCCGTGCTATCATGCCCAAGAGTGGCCGATTCAAGACCGCTCGGCAATAGGGACAAGTTGAGGATTTTATTTGTAAAATGTGTACACCTCCCGGCCGATGACTATCGGTGACAGAGATGAATGCCGACCGGTGGGTCGGAAGCGTTTTCATGTGTCGCCGTAAGTCCTCGGACGCTGCATTCCTTTCATTCTGTTGCCTCCTGCTCTCCCATTTCGGTTCGCCTCCCCAGTCGCCAGAGTCTCTGGTGGATCTCAAGAGATGGTGCCCCACGCCAGGCCATAACATTCAGAGGTGAGGGATTCTATTCGTGGATTTGATCCCCGGGCTTTCCACGGTATCAAGTGGCGCTAAGTCTAAGGGCTAAAATGTAGGGTTCTCTACTTTGTTGATTGACTTATAGTGCATGAAGAGTGCAAGGGTGCCTGGAAATGAAGGTACCTATGCCTATTATGTCCAGCAGTCATGTAATCTGGCATGGTCCTAGTCCCATCCCATAGCAATTCTTGCTTTGGATCCCGCCAACTCCACCATTCTAAGGCTTGGGTAAGTGGTCTCAAGAGAAACCCACCTCCCCCTAGAGGCAGCCTAACTTCCCAAGGCAGTGACCCCGGGTCATATTGGCACATAATGTCCGGTAGTAGGGTGTTCTAGTCAAGGTTGCATGAAGATCAAACAAGTGATCAAACACGTGAGAAGGCTTGATCTGCTGTGAAGTCGATGGATGTATGGTCGGCAAAGATTGTACCACCCCCGTTGCCGGGCCTACTTAGCAGAAAGGTGTAGAAAATGGCTTGCAAGGACTGGAGGTTCAGAAAATCACGCCTAAGGGGTCAGGGAGCAGTCAGAGGGAAGAAAAATGGCAAATGGGGCTTATTTTTTATAGACTATGGTGACCCTGTGTTGTGGTAAAAAGGTACCTACCTAAGACAACACTTTGGTTCTATGGCCTCGGGTCCTGAATGAACTACCATGAAGTGCAAACTTAAGCAAACAAGGCAAGAAACACTACATGGCGCTTGGTTGATCAATTCTGGCTAATTTGGCTCAAAGATGGCCCACCTTCGTGAATCCGGGACGATGGTCACATTGTCACGGACGAACGCCAAACGCGCGGCCTCACCCCGGCCAATCGCTCGGCCAATTTTGGTCAATTTAGGGAATTTGAAGATGCTAATATGGCTAATTGGGCCAATTCTAACCTAACTAGCAACTTATTTTGAGCAAAACTACATCTAGAAGCTTGATTTTGGGCCCGGGCCGGGTGAATCCTACGAACGCCGCCGGGAAACCAGAGTCCCTAGGCGGCCTCCACGGCTGGGTCCTGACAAAGATTTTAGATGATTTTTTGCCAAATTTTGTTGTAGTCATGATTTCTAGGGTGTTTCTAGACATGCTATGAAGAATTCTACCACAATTGGGTTCTATTTCCTATATTTCAAGCATACAACATTTTTCTAATTATGAGGAAAAATAACTTTTATATTAATAAGAAACATAGTTACATGAAAATTTAGCTTTTCCACAAAATTTACAAAATTTGAGGCCTAAGGCCTCTGCTAATCCTTCGTGCTAAGTGAATATCCTGGGCATAAGGGTAACTCTCTTAGCATGGATAGCGCAGAGGTTCCTCTCAAGAGCTCGACCAGCCGCCGAAGCCTCTTGCAGCCCGGTCATTAGAGGGGTAACCCTATTAATCGGCCCCGGAATCGCCGCGAACACTCTCTAAGGAGACGCCAAGGGCGCTTTTTATCGTGAGATTCGGGCACATCCGGAAGTGCCGAATCTCCCTAAACACCGAAAGATGTGCTGTTCGCCCGCGGTGAACCCTCTTGCCTTTTTTCCGCCTAGGTGGGGGGGCTTGCTGGTTCTTTCTTCGCCCGCCGCCTCCACGACGCTACTTCTCCCGGCGGCAAAGACACTCATTGTACCTCGCCCAACGATTTAAGGTACTCTTTGTATGCCACCATCTTCCGCTTAAACTGCTGGCCCCGGCGGGCCGTAATGCCCGCCTCCTCACCTTGCTTCTTCACCACCTTAGGTGGTCTCCACTGGGGGTAGGGGTGGGCCTAGCTGCCGGTCCTCACGCTCTCCTCCTCCCCGCCATCCCCGCCTCCCGCTTCCTTCCTCCCGGCCGAGGTTCGCCAATAATTCATGGTCCTACAGGGCCATCGCCTTCTTCTTCAACTGCCGCCTTGCTCCCCGCCCTCTCTCGCTTCCTTTCCTAGCGCCCCTCTCCCTCCCACTCGCTTACTTTTCCTTTCCTTTTGGCACCGGCGGGGCCCGCTCAGCTCTGGCCTCGCGGTGGTGCCGCTTCTTCCACCGCTCTTCAACTCCTGCTCCTCCACCCTGTCCGAGTCCGGGCGCAGACTCATCTGTTCTCTCGTGCCTCGGCTGACCCAGTCGCTGGCCGGGCCTCCCGCAAGATCATGATACGACACAGCCACCGCCGCCGCCGGGAAGCTCCTCTTCCCTTTCTTTGGCTCCGAGGTGCTCCCGATCTTCTTTCACATGTCGCCACGCCGGGCGCCATGGAGAGGGTAGGTCTTGGTCCAAAGCCTCAGAGGGTTTGCTTGGTGCGCCATATCTTGTGGTTCGTGAAATGGGTGACGTAAGGTCGAGCAAGAGAGAGGTGAAGGTGAAGGGTTGGAGAGAGAGAATGAGGTGTCGATATTTAAAAGGAGGGTCTCTAGGAATATTCTCCCACCATAATTACCCCTATTTATTAGCCCCCCTTATTAATTACACCATATTTAGTAATTATTTAATTATTAATGTATATGTTAAATCTATATTAATTGATATTATACTTAAATTTTCGAATTTTTCTAATGGTTCAAGTGCAATTTATGAATTTGTGCCATTTTTCAATGGGTCTCCCGATTGGCATGATTCTTCTAATCCATTTTAGGTGAAATTTGATGCATGCATAATTTTCACTCCAAATTTACTAGAAGATGAGTTTGACTCACTCAACTTTCGTCTAACACTTAACCTAAGTCGACCCACTACCTAGGAGAAAATTTTTCCCCATTTTGCTGCTCGATGGTGGAAATGTTTATTTCACACCCCTATAGGCCTGTTAGACTACTTCATGGTTATGGTCAAGCTAGTTCTTGGTCAACCAAGAACATCGCTCGATACCATTGCGGACGCCTCGCTAAACGACTATGCCTCTACGCATTACTTTCTAAGCAGAAAATCCCCATCCCACAAGAACCGCGATGGGCCCTTCGTCTACCCCCGCAGACTCGAGGTGACTCTCTTAAAAGTGAAGGGAACATCAGGTGTCTTGGCGCCCTCCCCTATGGGCTCCTATAAATTGGGAAGCGATAACACGCCGAACTCAGCATCAACATATACAAATACTACCTCGAAGGGTAGTGCATCACTCATAAACCAAGGCAAAGATGATAATCACTTAACCATAAAACATGAGAGCTCCTACCCCTACGTAATCGTGGGAGGATGACCGACCGGTTAGGCCTCAAGATAGAGCGCACCGAGTCATGGCAATGGCGAGGGCTGGCATAGAACAATGGCTAGGGTTGACCAATCCATCCGCCTCCGCGGCATACTTTGCAGATGGGCTAAATCGTGCTCGCATGACTCTAGCCTTCCGGATCATAATCCCATGGCATCACCCATCGGGACTACTCCAGTTGCATCTCCCTGGTCCGATGAGGCGTGAAGGGTTGCATCTCCTTCCTGTGGTCTAGAGGTTCGTGGAGGCTAGAGAATCGTGGCGACACACGACTGCACCTAATTTTAACCCTCAAAACGAGCTGCCAACGCTTTGACTCTCGAGAGGTATGCACACCATTGCCCTGTGAGGTGTTTGGACCATGCTCGCCCACAATAAGGACCGACCATAAGCCTAGCCCACTATGGGATCCCCGAAGCCCCAATTCTGGCAGGATCCTCCTCCACATTTCCTCTAGCCCTCGTTATGTGGTGCTGAGTCATATCATAGCCTCGATAGCCCCGGGTGGGCTCCTATGCACAAAGCCGCAACTAATAGGAACTAAGGGATTCTACTCTAGGAGCATACTACATATGGCTCTAGGTCTCTACCCCCTTCCCCAATACAAGAGGAGCAAACATGATCAACCATCATCACATAATCATCACATCATGAGAATAATCATAAGAAGAACATCTTAACCTAATCATACAACTAACTAATGGTTAGGGTTCCTTGATTAGGTTCAAGATGTTGGAATATGGGTTCTAGGATGGCTCTACTCTAGATACAAAATACCAGCATATCCGGAATGCTAATTTCGAGATGAGCTATCACAACCACTATCCTACATACCGCTCCTGAAGCTCTCCTCCCTCCAGATCCGAAGCCTCCATGGTTCTGACTCACTAGATGCCGCTCCTACCCAAGAACGAACTCTCACGGGGTCTTTGCACCAGCCTATGCCACAACAAACGATGTTCTAAAAACGAGGATTGAACAGTAGGTGAGTCTCTCGGGTGCTAGGGCTAGAAAGAGGTCTAGGGTTAGGGTTTATGCCTATATGAGTTAGGTCCACCTAGATGCCACGTGGCACCAACGGGTGAGTCCCTGTGGTGGTGCCCCAATAGGTTAAGGCCACGGATAATGGTTTAACCTATGGTTGGCTAAGTTATGAGAATATCTTAGCCATGCCCCTAGTGCCACAATCTATGGTATACAAGGCTATGAAGATAGATTTGTATGGTGACGGATCCAGAATATACGATTTATGGCGTTATATTCCTCCGGACCGTCACACTAGGGCGACAAAGAAGCCTTGCTTGTTGTAACCTTTCCAACAACGTAAGGCATCTAAAACATATGCTTCATCTTGCATCCCCTTTCCGGACCTCCACTTTTACATTACCCTAGCTACCAAAATCTCGACATCGATATTCTCATGTATTTGCATTTCGCGAAGCGAATAATTGGAAAGATTGTTCGTTCAGATTGGGGAAAATGGGAAGTTTCTTGCATTCTCTTTGACAGCTGAATATGCTTTCTTGGATACCAGGTGTGGCAGAAAATTTTAAAATCCCTTTGTGCTATGCTCTACTTTTCGACCACAACCATCGTTCTTTTGGATAATTTCCCCAATGCTTGATTCCAATCTTGCGGTAGAAGTAAGCTCGCTTCTAATATTTTCGTTCCACGATCTTGTTAGGATTAAATAATCTCTCGCTTCATCGGATGCTAAAGAACAAAGAAGTGAAATTATCGGTCCGGATACCCGATTTGTCTGCCATTAAGTCATTTTAATATACCACAAATAGTGTGACTTATTCTTGAAGACGATCCAACTCTAGAAATGATGTGTATTCTCGATCGCTATTATAACAAAGATATGTGTCCAACATGATCTTCATGGACAAAATTTTTCACTTGTTTTGTCAAATGCCACATAGCGTCTTTGGAGCTGGATGATGTTGTCCTTACAAATATCGCGGAAACTTGCACTACACTAGACAGGTTTAGCTTTCTACTTTCTGTGATGTGGTAAGTCCGCGCAAAGATGTATCTATGTATATATAGTAAGTTCTTTGTAGTATTTATTTTATATTCACCGCTTTCAATTAAGCCGCAAGGATCGTGTTATATATTGCCACTTAATGTAGAGAACCCGAATCAGAAAGCAGCTCTAATACTATGCGCCTTGATGCCATCATTTCACTCAGATGTCAATCATCTAGACCTCAATACAAAGAACCGTAAGCTTTGATCGCCTTACTTTATTAGTAGCATGGCTCTCTTGGAGGAGGTTTATTTGGGTGGGAATCGCCAATGGAAGCATTTCATTCTATGAAACCATGTATAACTAGGTGTTCAATTCCGTTTGTGGTACACTTTTTCAGGTCGCATATATATTTATATCTTAGTAGGTTCTCATGAAGATTGTCAAGGTTTAGACATGAACCCATTTTCCCTTAGACCATCTATCTTCATGGCTTTTCATCTACTATTTAAGTAAATAGTTGTAGTTTTGAATCGACATTTGAAGCGGATATATGCAACTCTTTGCCTTAGTCTTTATTGGGAAAATATGTGGGTCAGATGTGCATTTTTATTGTGATCATTCTTTCAAGTGGTACAGGTTGGCAATTGTGATTGCTTTACACTCTTTAAAATATGAGATGCCGGATTTGTTGTATGTTGGATTTATTATCTAGTGTAATACGAAGACATTGGAGTTCTATCTTCTGTAGATGCCATACAAGTGTTACATGAATGTCTTCCGTCTTTTGTAGATATCATGTTCTTGGAATGTGTAATACCAAGTTATTGACTGACTTTGCTAAATTTGGTTTTTTTAGCCTTTGAATTGCGACTATTTGTAAGGTTTGTTAAAAGATTTTATGGCATGGAATTACTAATTGGATCTTTAAACATTATAAAGTATTTGAAGATTGTTGGTTGTTCCAACTCTTAAAATTGTTGGCTATGTTTCAACTTTGTTTGGACCTCCTTGGTAGAGTATCTTGCAATCAAGGTATATTTGATTCCTTGCTTTTGTGGCATTAATTGCCTGAGCTTTTTTGTCATATTTGAGCAACATGTAGTACCATCATTCTTATTTATCTAGTGTCTTGTACAACTTTGGAACAACTTTCTAACATGTCGATGGCATATGAACCACCTTATTTGAATGAAAACATGACAGATGAGATGAATCAAGATCACATCAGTAATAAATGCCATGGACTCAAAACAAGATTAGAGTGTTTACATGAATATTTCATCATCAGTATTTGCATAGCATAATTTTTTTCAAATGTTGTATCTATTAGTCTTTGTTTAGTTAGCTTGCACATTGGTTTCATGGCAATATTAATATTATTTGGTTTTAACTCAATTTTACCATCGCTCCACTAGCGTCTAATACAAGGATATGAGAGGAGAGAGAGAGAGAGAGGGAGGGAGGGAGGGGGGAGGGAGGGAGGGAGGGAGGGAGGGAGGGAGAGGGAGAGGGAGAGGGAGGGAGGGAGAGGGAGAGGGAGAGAGAGCCAATTCAAATAAACTTTAAGACTTTATTGGTCCTACAACAAAAAAGTTTAAGTTGTCTACAAGGCATATTCTAAGATGTACCAAAATATGCACATCCATTGATAGTAGTTTAGAGATTATGCTTTAACGTGGCATGTATTAAAATATGCACATCCACCGATAGTAGCGAGGGATTGCCCTTTATGGGCAACCCAAAAATGTCATAAGAGATGGACATGAACACCATACCATAAATATTTCAAAATCCAAAATACTAACAATCAGAACAAAACAAAATGACTAAATAAATTCGATAACAACAAACCATCAAATAAAAGGGTACAACAACCTCACAACCAACTTATCCAAAGAAGTAAAATTCTACAACTAGAAAATGCTAAATAAATGTATTTCAATTTAACTACTAGAAAATGCTAAATAAAGCGAAATACAAAAACAATGCTCCTTCAAATGAAAGACAAAGGGAAAGATTAGCCCCCACTTGCAATCTAATAACACCAAATTTAAATAAAAACCTAAAATATCTTACCTTGCTAAAGCCTTCTGGTGTACTTTTTGCTAGTATTTTTTGGGTTGCCCCTAGGGGGGCAAACCCTCGTTTGATTTGGTTTGTGGCATATCCTAAGTATATGCTAGAATATTGCAAGTGGAAAGTGTGCATTACGTAGTCTTAATCTTGGTCACAACAGGATTACAGATGAGGGCACCTTGACTACTCGCTTCTTGATCTAGCACACTTTCCCAAGATTTGCTTGTGGATGATGCGAACATGTTTAAATAGTTATGCAATTGCCGGAGAACCTTTCGAACATAAAGAGATTTGGAATAAAGAGAAGGGAGCATAAATATCTCAAGCATTTCTCTTGAGATTTAGCACCAAACATATTTCTGATGGCACCAAGAACTACCAACACTATGCAGCTGACATAAAACAACATGAAGAACTGAATCTTCGGCAACAAACATCACGAAGAACTGAATCTTCTCTAGAAGGAGGGATGGCTGCCGAGGGTAAACCGTAAGAGGGTTCTAGAGAGAGGAAAAAAACTACCTAAAATCTAACGGCCTATAATAGAAGTTATCACGAAGGGCCAAGATGCTGCACAGACTATCCTTATTTTGCCATTAGTATTATATATAGATAAGCCAAGCTATATATACATGTACATAGAACACAGAACGACTTAGCAGTATAGCATCTACTATAAGAGTGTTAAATGGCAATAAGATTCTAAAAGCAAGATCTTCTGAGTCTCTCTTTTTGACCATTTGACCTTTTTGACGAAGACAATAAATGCAATATGAATTTGGTTCTAGACGCGAGATTGTATCTTCAATGCCTCTGATATAGAGCCCTACTACTTGGTCCCAGTTGGTATGATGTAAGAGCTGCAAAAGCTTCAGGTTTGTATATATAAAACTGTTGTGATGCTTCTTATCTTGTGATGCTTGTTATCCTGATTTGTAATAGACCAGAGTACTCAACAAAATCACAGTAGCATAGTTCATGAATATTAGAGAAAGATGTGCTCATGGTTTGAATGGATCTTCAACAAATGCAGTCAAGGTCAGTTAGGTTTTGCCTTATTGCCTTATTTCGGAGAATGCGGTTGCACTTTCTTTGCTGCATTGCTTACTTTATGTTGGCAAAAGTATCTTAATCTATGAAGATATCGCCGTTCCCTTGTTTCACACATTTGAATTCTAAACTTTTGAAGATGGTTAACATTTGGCGAACATTTAGGAAATAACTGTATATCTTAGAAGCAAAAAATACACTAAAGGAAAAAACAAAAAAAAAAAGAACTAGCAAAAAGGCATGCCAGAGGCTATAGAAAATAAAGGCACAAAGTATTCTAAATTGAATTAAATTGGATACCAAAAAATAATTGAAATATCATTTACGTTAAAATGAATTTCAAAGTGCAAATAGCATATACTTTTTAATGCATTTCCAGGTCCTTTGAGCGCATAGATGAGCAGGGGGTCTTTTTCAGGAGGTAATTTACTTGACAGTACTGCAATACAAGTTCATTTGTGATTAAACAATAAAAGATGAAACAAGATTAGGGAGTAGCGATAGTAATCTTTAATTTTTAGCAACGGTCGCATCTCCAAAGGAGTCGTACATCTCACATTATTTCTGTGTTAAAAATAAATGGTTAAGTTCCCGTAGCAATAGGGGATAGGAAATAGGAGATTTTATTAGAAGTACATAAGAAAATAATATGAAATCAAAACCTAGCTTGTTAACATAAAAATAAAAATGTGAGAGAAAGTAATAAAAAACACAATTAAAATTAACATCATTAGAGACCATGGCAAAAAATGCGCACAAAATTTGAGGGAATTCCCAGATGGACGTTTTCTAGTAAGGGAATAGGTGGATGCTTCCTAGAATCAATTGGGTTGCAATTGTTGTGGCTCACGGCCAAATGCCTTAGAATGCAATAAGTAAATAAAGTGTAAGTATGTTAAGCTTGTGGTCATCACAATATCACAATGGAAACTTGCTTAAAGAAAAGCTAGTTCACCAAAACGTCATTAATGTGATGAATTCTGGGCATTGGCATCATGTATATGCCAAAGGTTTTCGACTTGATAAATTAAGGTGTAATCTCATAGAGCATAATGATCGCTGCAGGAAAAGCTTTGGTGCACTAGAGTACTCAAACAAGACACAGTTATATTCTTTATTGCAAATATTGAATTGGTATGTGTGTTGAAGAGTCATTGAGTGAGAATGAATTTAATGGATTTCAATCTCATGAGAACTACCACTTTAGATATGCATGTAAAATGTGGGAGCTGGATAATTTAAAAAGTGGATATAAATACAAAGATCATCATGATGCGGGTACTTCTTTGTTCTAGAGAATTCTGATAGCACGAGAGGTAAAGATATATTACTAGACAAGATGAATAGTGCTATAGAATTGGGTAAGCATATTTATGCACAGATCATTCACACTGGTTACCTTATAGGCAATGCCCCGAGGAAGCACTTGCAGTGTTTTTTGTATGCTGCATGTATCCAACATTATGAATTTTTCTTTGCTAGCTCTAAAAACATGCTTGAAGCCTGACAAAGTGATGTTATTGAGCATGTTGAAAGCTTGTGGCAGCACTGAGTGGTCAAGAGTGAGATCCATGATGATGCAAAGAGAATGTTGTGTCCCAGAGTGCCATGATTTGTGGATATGCTCAGCTTGAGAATGCAGCATGAGCTGTGTGTCCGCTCCAACAATGTAAGAAATTTGCAATAGCCATATTGATTTAAAGCATTGTATAATCAATGGCCAGCATGGAAGCTCATTGTTTGACTCCATTGAATATATTAATCTTGTCCTGGAAGCATTGATAATGGAACTAGTGCATCAGATGGCTCATTGTACTCAACTTCACCTGTTTTCACAATGGTATGTTTCTGCATTATATGAAATATAAACTATCGGATGTCTAAACTACTCCTACATAGTTTTTTGTATTATACCCTCTGTCTGGGCATCTATTGATGTTGTTGCCTCGTCTAGAAACAATATGCGACTCTTCTTTAGCAATGCACGTCCAAGGCAAAAGAACTGCTTTTGTCCAACACTCCAATTTTCTCCATCGTCAAGAACTGTAAAAGTTTTAATGTTATAGAGAGCAAACAAATTGAATACTCCTGAATTGTCAAATATCAATTACCAGGTGAATCAAGCTTTTCAGCCTTATTTCTAACAATATCGCCTAGCTGGCACTTTTTAAGAGCCTGTGCAAAAGAAATTATGATTATTTCTGCTATTTCTCAAGAAACGCTATTCATACCCCATGCGTTCTATTTCAAATATATATTTTGTCATACCTCCCATATTTCATCATCAAAATGTTGATCGAGTGGATCAATGTTGTTTCCGCTTATAAAGAACAGAATTGTTGTTTCCTGAATGAGTAGTTCGCACCTTTAAAGCATATAGCTGTGTTGGATGGAGTCTTAGACCAGGGTAGAGAATTACATTCAAAGATCAGAGAGAAGGGATTTGAACAAAATCGTTTTGTTAGTAGAAGATGTATGCCACATGTGGTTCGTCCGTGGCTGCTGTATTTTGCAACAAAGGACCAGTTAAGGGTCTGCAGGCCCATGTAGTTGATGTTCCTCTAATTCTATTGCTTATACTAGTTGTAAAAGATTGCAGAGTGGTGAAAGTCCATTCTTTGTAGGTCCGCCCTTCCAAATATCAATTCTATATTGATTCAAACAAGCCTATTGATTCATCCATAAGATCGAGTTTGCATTATTGTTACAGGCTTAGAAGAGGAATTCCGTATTGTTCATTTTATAGAGGCCCTTAAGAGGACTTATGAAGAAAAATACAGTAGAATAGGCTTGATTTATGGTGAAGCCATAAGAAAATTTAGTTATCAACTGTCACAAGTTTCCAACTCCAGAAATTTGGTTAGATAGATTTCTGTAAATCAACAAATATTTCAAGTCTTCTGCTAAAAAAGCTGACTTGTGAGATAATCTGACTATTCAACACATTCACTTCTATGGCAGATCATAACTGAGTGCCGTTACAAATCCTTCTGCAGAGTTGGCCAGTTTCAGTTTTGCAGATCCCATTCTAGGATAGATATTTCACACTCCAACACCTTTTTTTGTTTGCTTGTCAGTATAGCAGACATGCAGAATGCCCAACATGGACTTCAAATACTTCTAGAGATGCAAAATGCTGCGGATGCTCATGACAAAAAGAACATAACAGATCATAAGAGATTGGATAATATTGTTATAAGCCCAACAGCTTAGAGCAGATACACAACATTGGATATTCAAAAGCTATTTCACGAAAGGACGATATTAGCATTGTCTTTAAGAAAATGGGCAAGGGAAACACCTGTTCCGACGCATTTTATAAGAGACGGGCATTCATAGATGTAATAGAGGTAAGATTCTCATTTAAATTTCCAAAAACATTCTTACATAAACATGATCTTCTAAAGCCAGTTGGATAAGTTGCCTTCCTAGGAAGAGTTCGTTACTGTGTGCTCTCCATAACCGTACTCTTCATAACCGTACTCTCCATAACCATTCAAAACAATTTTTAGGATTGCTTATGATAACTGTTGATGTCAAACGAAATCATTTGTTAGACACTGTTAGAAGGATGGGACGGTAGCACAAAAGAAGAACATGAAAGATATGAAGAACATGAAAGAACATGAAAAATACTGTAACTTTACTTCCCCTTTTAAATGCTTGTGTTGATTTAGCTGCTTTAAATCGTGAAGAGCTAATCCATCTGTTAGTGGGCAGCATACTTAACCCACAATTGCTAAATGTGAAAAGACAGACTCATTGCATAGGTGGTCTTTGATAGTATGACTATTGCTAGCAATATCGCAGAGGTGGGCCGATTGAAGAAGCTCTTTCCAGAGCTGGAAAACCCTGATTCACGGATCCATGGTATAGACGAGCTGTCTATTGTAAAGCCAAAGTAGTAGTACCTGCCATCATAGCACGAGGCTCCACAATTTTGACTTTGGCACCCTTAGGAAACCACATCCGCTCTTCACTCTGCTGTATTAGCCAATGCAAATTTGCCGACCAAAACTTCAGCAGTACCTTCAAACAGAGCTGTAGAAATAAGTTGTAGATGAAAAAGCAGAAAGGAACTGCAAAACACACGAACCTGGGAACGAATCAGAGATTATAAGCCTTCAAATATCAGAGATGCGCCAAAGCAGTTAATGCCAAAGAGCTCGTGAGCAGTTAATGCCAAAGGGCTCGTCGAACAAATCACGCCAAACGATTCAGATAGAGGTTAAACACATCATGATCCGGTGGTGGGCTGTTTTATTTGAGAAGGTTTGAGGCCGGAGATAAATTACGATGTAGAAGACCCAATAGAGGAGGAAACGCCCGATGCAAGAGGAGGTTATTTGGTGACCTTCTCGTGATCTCCGTGTTTAGTTTGTAGATCAAAGCTTGGAGCAAACTTAAACCGAAGCTACTATTTTACCCCTTTGTTATCGGGCATAGCCCAATTTATTTGCTCGAGTCGAAAAAAGGGCGGAGAGAAGGCATGTGGAGCATGCCTAGGACGTAAGCGACCTCATAAGAGCCGCAAGACAAAAAAAAAACCTCGATTAAGCCGCATTCAGCTATATCTCACAAAGAAGAGGCCACTTTTAATGAATCTGTTCTATGCAAACCTAGGGTAGAAAAATCCGGCCGAAGGCAGAGAAGAAGTAATGCCGGAGCGGAGAGATTGCGAACGGCTCCATCTGCGTCTGTATTTTTCTGCCTTTTTCTAATTTTAATAGCGGTCGATTTGCAAATCTGAAGATCTTACGGCTTAGACCATGCCACATCAGATTCTGCTGACGTGTATAGGCTACGTGGATAGCCTAGAATTGCAAGGAGGGTTGCACCCGGTTAGGCTGGCGTGAAAAAAATAATGGTTCAGAAATATTGTATGCCCTGAACGCTGCGAGAATCTAAAGAACATTCTTCAATATGACCTGAGAATCTAGACAATATTCCCAACCAACCATCAAACAAGGGGTTACCCCTTTGGGCAACCAAAAACAACCACCAACAACCAATCTGCAACAACCGCCTACCTCAATCAATGTGAAACTACAAAACAAAGAACATGCAAATACACTCTCAGGGGCACTAGAGGGCAAGCCCTTGTGCGCAGCACCTTGTTTACGTCATACCACATGAAAATTTTGCTCATATTAGAACGTGCCATATGAAAAAAACAAGGTGCTGCGCACGGAGGGTTGCCCTCCAGTGGCCTCAGGGTGTATTTGCATGTTTTTTTATTTTACTAAATTTGTCCAGCGACATGCCTAATCTCGTAGGGAAGAACCTTATTCCACCTTTCAAAACCTCGCATTTAATTAGAAAGCAAAATGGTTCTATTTGTGCACGTGACAGCAAGTAGAGGAAGTATGGGCTCCTACATTCTTTATGCCTTAAGTAGTGAAATTCAAGAATAAACTCTATACTATTGTTTAAGTTGTGCCTAAGGACTCTCAAAACCTTTGGGCTTCATAAGCAACAAATGTATCCTTCCACCCAATTGAGTTGTAAAAAACCTACATATACGTAACACGATATCGTAAATAAGCAACATAAGCATGGAAATGAAACATTTTAGAGGTGAGTTTTTAAGATAACCTTGAGATCCGTTGGCTTTTCCCATCCAAGAGGAAGGCTTGTTATTGACCCAATTCCAAAGAATCGAGAAGGGAGCTTCCTAAGAGATCAAGAATACGGTTATGGCTATGGTATGGTCCTGGCTTCTATCAATTTAGGGCATGAACTACAATTAGATGGCAAGGATGAGGTCTACCTACGGCATATACACCTTGGCTATGGGGCCAGCTCACGGTCCAAAGGTCTCGCTTCGGAAGCATCATCGAGCATCAAGAACAACATCCCAGAAATCTGATCACAGAGCAACCATTTGACTAGCTCTCGCATCTAGCTCTCCTCGATGCGGTTAGCCCCAAAACCCATGATGGCACCGGTTAGCGGTTTCGAGATGGATGCTCAAGAATGGGCGACCGCCAATTTACACTCTATAGCAAAGTTTTTAGCAGTCATTGGCATATTATTAGGGGCAACCCAAAAATGTTATTGCCATTTGATCAAAATACCCAGGTGTATTTTTTGGGATATTTACAAACTTGAAGGGTATATTTGGAATTTCCACATAAGACCGGATCGAATAGAAACATGGCCAGCGTTTGTAAGTTTGATTTGCCCTTGTGTGAGGGAATACAATTACCAAGAAAATATTGGACGCATTCATGAAATTGAATACAATCACCAAATTCAATACATGCTCATAGAAATTCTTCCAATTACTCATGAACAATACGTTCATTCGCGGAATGATTGTGGTTTTGTATGTAAAACATTAAAAAATGTAGCACGCCTAAGAAAACACCGAGGGCATCCGCTACTATATGTCCTGTTTGCCACAAGCCCAAACAACTAATCAAAACCTCAACATTTACAACGCAGTGATTGTCTTCGACCTATAAATGTCCATGTTACAAAAGCTGAAATGACATTCAAATCTTTATAATTTTCTTGGCATGTTGAACTGTTGAGCATTTGGTCAAGCAATATTTATAGCAAACAAATTACCATCTCTTTCAAGGCTCATTCATTCATGTCCTATGCCACATTTTAACGCCAAAGCGGCGCAACGCAGATTGCCATGCCTTAGTAGATTATAACCATTAGTTTTTGATGGCATCTCTTCAATCCTAGCTCTATTCAACAGCTCGTCAATTCAAATTCAAAAACAACAAGCATGGCTCTTGCGGTCTTGGACCCGATGCAACCTTGATTGTCGAAGAAGCTTTTTGCGTACGTTGAATTGCATTCAACTATGTGTTCTCGCTTTTTCCTCCTTTACATTATAATAAAGATGTGGGATAAGATTCGCTTCAAATGGAAAGCCTCTGGCGGTTGTGCGAAGATGACATTGATAACGTTATTAATGAAGAGGATCGGTCGGATGATCACTTATTAAAGAATTGAATATCCTTGTTGGTGAGGGTCGGTTTTTTTTGTCATATTGCACGTACATTGGCTTGCATAGTAACAAGGATATCCCGGTCTCGCAACCACACTACCATTAAGAAAAATTAGAAACGTATATTTATATGATAACTATATATTAGCTTGAGCATAACCAACTCATTAGGCACTAGGTCCTCATTTTAACTCATTTGCAAATCCTCGAGGAGCTTACGCCACTATGAATTTTCTGATCCGGGTTACACGTCGGGCATCTTTTTCAGATGTACGGATGCATACTGCAAAGTAAGTTAGGGGAACATACTAGCTTCCAATTTGAGAAATCATATAGGAGTCCATATACCATCTGCATGCAGCTGTTGTTTCTTTTGGTTATCGATAGGAGTCCACATACCATCCGCATGGACCGCTAATTTCTTCGTTATTGACAACATCTCGGCCGCCACCTCCAAGTCAAAGTGCAGCGTGAAGAAATCGCTTTCATCTCCCAAGATCGACAATCTTATAAGGTAACAAATAAGAACAAATTTTCGTCAATGAACGGGACATAAATGACAAATAGAATTTTGTCCGATTCATTTGTCGAAACCAAGACAACGTAACAGTCGGTAAAGCACCTATTGGGAATGTGACTATATCCATGGTGTCCACCTTCATACATGTTGCTGTACCGATTGTCGATGCTTGTTGCTTGACGCGCAAAGAAAGCGTCGACTTGTTTAGAAACTTGTTGTGCTTGCCTAAAGAAAACAACACGCATGTTCGAAACTTGTGCTTGCTTGCCTAAGGGAAACAAGCATACCGTTAAATAATTCTACATAAACTCATGCACATTACCTATTCCCCTCATTATCACGGCCTTCAAGCTTAGCCAGAAACGTCGGGGCGAGACGTAGACATAAGCGTTCCTTTACAAGCATAGATTCAATGCTTCACGTCGGTCGGAGAGATACAAGAGCACAAAATCCTTAGGAACTACCTTTGACATTAGTTGATTTTACGCCACTAAGAATGGATATGGATTTTGAGTGCTTGCCCCCTTTGTTCTGGCGGCTTTTGCGATTTTTCATTAGCACGAGAGCTTTCAAATTCGCTTATCAATAACCCACGCAGCTGAAAGCAATTTCGGTACTTGTTTTTCATATGAAGTAGCACTTGACTTGGCTATGTGCTTCTAAAGATGATCTCGCCATCGATTGTCCCGATCTTCAAATTTCGCAAAAGCTGTCCACAACATGCCTTTACGGATCCTCATATGATAATAATAGTAACCGTCTTTGTTAGGGGATCTTTGGTGTTGAAGCATATCTGAATAAAGCCATAACGGTTCATATCCTCACTATTGGGGGTGAAACCCAAGAGTCATTCTCATCCTCAAAGCGGGACCTCATCATCATAAATAGTGCATTTGTTGGTTGAAATAAGGAACTAGACTGTTCATGTGAGGATACTACCTTTTGTGGTCTTGGGGTGCTATAATGTCACTTTGTGATCTAGCAACTTGACTTTCACTAGCCCCTTCAAAAGCACGGAAATAACATTCAAATCAGTTTAATGGACACACAAAATTCTCCTCTCACAAAGTTCTTACAACATAGAATCCCGTTACAAGGGAACTCAAACCTAATAGAGTGGTTCACTCATCATAGGGGCATTAAACAAACAAAAATTATCAATCGACAATTAGGAAAAACCAGGTCTAATTAGGAAAAAGAGACCGGTGAGAGCATTGCAAGCAAATATGCATGGCTTATGATTGCATAAGACCTTCATTGCTTTTAGGTCTTTTCTCACATAATTCATTAGCTTGACTAACAACTTCGTAACAAGCGGTAAAAAACTATATACATCTTATGGCCCATGCTACAAAACTACGTTTAAATGTGTGACGAGAAAAGGAAACATTATGCGAGCTATAAAGCCTGTATATGCGCACACACTTTGAGAAGTCAAAGGAATCACCTTGTGGAGAACACATCTAATCTAAGCTGGCAATTCGAGCAAGTTGTGTCAATGACGAAAGTGTAGTTGCTCCACGAGCCATGATCCCGAGGTGCAAGTCTTTGCTAAAATAGGTATCATATCTTTCACCTTCGCATGGGATGGAGCGCAATAATGCTTGACCGTGGCCTAGCTTAAAGGCATCCGTCGCACTATCGATTGTTCGTCGTGGTCGGCTATTATACCTTTTGCAGAATTTAACATCGTTGGCTCTAAAGGAAGGATTGCTGCATGTGCCTACAGGAACAATACTCACATCATCTCATTCGCTTCTTTTCATATTAACCTAAAGCATGGGACAACATTCAACATAGAATATCCTTTGAAATATCTGCAACAAACCTTTACGTTCCATTATCGCTTCCTTTGCTAGCATATGCACATTATTTGCACTCTTAGATGAGTCTGTGATTGCCAAAACGTAAATGAACTAGAGATAAGAATTTACATGCAAATACGAGATCCTCATAGTACTCGCCGTCTACAATTAAAATCATAGACATCCAGTTTTGGCATCTTATTTGTTGCACTTGGGTTAGCTTGGCATAAGCGCACATACATTGTTATTTCCTACTTTATAAAAGCTCACAAAACGTGCATACATGAAACACACCTCTTCTAGCATTAAAATGTTTTTTCGATGTCAGGCGCAGAATGTGTCCGCATCATTTTGCAAAAAGTGGCCACTGTTTGTTGGTTGCCTCAATCATTTGTCGTCTTAGTTCGAGGAAGATGCCACTTGCAATTCTCCTATACAAAAAAGCAACTTTCGGGCACCATACCTCTAATAAGTGTCACCAAGATGAATGTGCAATTAAAATTCTTTGCAAAGTCCGCTTCGGTGAAGCAAGGCGTAGCTCCTCGGTTGCTTTAGATAGGTTGGTGCTTGTAACTTCGAGGGCTTTTTAAATGCGGACTTCCACTCTAATTCGAACCTATATGAAGCATGCAAGGAATGAAAGATAAAAACAAGTAGCATGAATTTCATCCATACATTGGCATTGGCTGCAAGAAGGCATCAAAAAGGAATATTGACATTGCTTTCCATCTATGATGCCGTAAACCGGTCTTTATTGTCCGGAAGAAATTTCCAAACGGTAGCATTTACCTCTGCAGATCTTCTTCGGGACTTCAGCTGATGGAAGAGATGCATGAAGAAGAATATTGCGATCGTAGCCCATTTCTGTTGGGCCATTCGGATACTAAATCCCACACTCTTATGCACGGTTGCTTAGGAAGCGGGGCCTCCAGGATAGCCGGTTTCAAGAGTGGCTGCCCAACAACGAAAACGACCGAGCATTTACAGCCAATAAGGGGTTTTTAGCAGTCATAGGCATATTTCAAGCATATACTGGCATATACCTATAATATGCCACAAACCCAGGGTTTGCCCCCTAACCCAAAAAGAGTGTGGTCTTAGATTGTTGGAGTGTAAACAAAACCTCATTTAAGTGTTTAG
The DNA here is from genome assembly GCA_021234155.1 of Isoetes taiwanensis. Lineage (NCBI taxonomy): Eukaryota > Viridiplantae > Streptophyta > Lycopodiopsida > Isoetales > Isoetaceae > Isoetes > Isoetes taiwanensis. The sequence continues at coordinate 2,754,399 of JAJEKV010000063.1, forward strand.
ATTATGTTGCCACGTAGAACGGAATTCAAACCCTAGAAGCCCCAACAGCATTGCGGAGGAGTTTCCGATTGAAAGGTATGTTGATGCGCCACTGCTTGAAAATTTTAAGTCTGATTTGGTTTGTCCTTTGCTGGAAACTGAATCTGTCTTTTGGAACTTCGAACACTTTTCTGCCATTGATATTTCTGCCAAAGAAAGTTGAGCATTAATTTTGTAAACTGTCACTTTGTGATGGCAAATCCTCTATAAATCCCTGGGTCAGTCATGGGAACTTTGTGCTTTGTTGTTCTTATTGTTTCCCCCATTACTCTTTGCTGGTGAAGGTCCCCATTTAAATTTCAGGGTTCCAATTTATTTGCAGGTATGACTAGGCTTGCTGGTGCACGAGAAGGGGATTGGAAATGTAGTGGATGCTCGAATAGAAACTATGCATTTCGTTCCCTATGCAACCGCTGTAAGCAGCCAAGAATTCTAGTTGACAATGAGACTCCTCCAAATTCAAAATGGCGCCCCCGAGTTGGCGACTGGATATGCTCCGGTTCTCTCTATTCTTTCTTTCCCATCCTTGTATTCTGTTTGCGTGTGTGGGTTGGATTTGCAAATAATGGAACAAAGGAAGCATGCCTTCTTGAAGCATATTGGTTAGATATAATTTAATTTACTTTTGTGCAAATTTTCATGGGTAGCGCGTGATGTGTGTGTGTTGGGTGTGTTGTGTTTTCGGTGGATTGCTTGCCTTTGCGCAAGCGCGTTGCGGTCATTGTGTTGGTTTGGTGGGTTGTGTGTCGAAAACCAAAGGTTGCAGCAACAACAATTATGCATCAAGAGAAAAGTGCAACAAATGTGGGGAGCCTAAAGAAGTAGCTGCGCTGCCAGCAATGTCACTACCAGGGGCAGTGCTGCCACCTGCAACACAATCCTTTGCACCCGTGGTACATCCAGGGTTAGGCATGAACTTAGGAATCATGCCTCCACAATTATCATTAGGTGCTTGGAGTCGCAATGGTAGTGGTGGTGTGGGTGGAAGTGGTTCTTTGACTGACAACCTATTAGCTTCTGGATCCCGACATCCTGGTGATTGGATTTGCGCATGCGGCTTTCTTAATTACGCTTCCCGAACAATGGTGGGTATCTTTTCAGTATTCATGGCATTTAACTTTGTTCTCCTTGTTTCTTGTTATAAACCATCAGAGTTTGTCAAGTACCCGTCTTATTTCCTTGTAAATGACTAAATGACGAGGGTTGTTGCCTGAGTGTCTAGATTAATATTGACATGGTAAGCTAAATCCTGCAAAGCCAAATCAAGCCGTCCAGTTCTTGATGTAGTAATAGGTTGCTATATTTTCCAAGGGCTACATACATATTCTTTACATGGCAAACCTGCATTCTCTGAATAGGAAGTTTGGGCAAGTTCGATACTTGGGGGAATATTTTGAAATAATCCAGCTGTATGTTCAGGTTTCCATGGTCTGAATGGCCACATGATTTCGAAGCCCAATGGTTTATCTTAACAAGGCCCATTTTTTATACTTAATAACTTCTATGTGTCAAATTGAGGTGATGTTTTTGCTAATATTCTTTTGCAGTGTAAGAGATGTAATGCACCAATGCAATGTCCAGCAGCATTACCACCTATTCCAGACCCATTGTCAGTCCCACTAGCTTATCAAGGTACGCCCTGCCCCGATATGGTGGTCTTGAACTTCATTGTTTATTTGCCCTAATTCGTTCTTATGGTAGTTTCTGGATATAAACGTCATGCATCTGAAGAGCCAATTGGGGATTGGTTGAGTAAAAGGCCAAATCTTGGAGCTGATGTCCTGCACCACCAATATTTGGTATTTTTGTTTTCCTTAGAAATTGTCACACAGTCTCTGTGGTTCCTGAGAAAATCAGATGTTTGCTAGCTTCAACAGTCCCAGCTGCAGCTTTTTGCTCCTTTTGGAGGCCTTGATGAACGGGCAAGCTTATTTTTTAGCCATTTGCCTCACGGAGCATTAAATATGGGATTGAATATGGATATTGCACCTCCAACATTGCATTTGCCAGAACAAAACATTGGGGGTCCTCCTCCATCATCCAATTTAGGAAAAGGGTGAGTAATTTCCTCAGTAGTTTAAACCTTGTACAGTTGAATCACCTTCGTATTCATCTACAGATTAAAGCACTGGCGTGAAGGAGACTGGATCTGCAGTATTTGTAATAATCACAATTATGCTTCCCGTCAAACATGCAACCGGTGCGTCTCTAGATTCCAATAATATATATTTACAGAATGTTGGGCTTGTCAAATTCTGGCAACTTTCAAGGCAAAGGGTACATTTAATGTTATGGTCTTCTAGATATATATTCAAATAATGTTGCATGTTGTTCACAAATAGAAGGTGGCCATCTTGTTCTGTGTGGACGTTTATTAAAATCTAAGATGCCATTGTAATGTATTACAGAATATCTTCTATTGAGTTGCAGAGTTGTGCTCTAAATTGTAAAAGCAAAGTTAGGATTAATCAATAACACACTCAGCTACTACAAGAACGCTATGATTTTGATCTGATTATTATTACTTTCTTCTGCTTTGCAAAATCTAGCTAGATTTTGAAGCTATTACTTATTTGCAGGTGTAACCGCAATAGAGAAGGTGTACAAAATTCCCCGCAATAGAGAAGCTGGAATTTACAAGGTTTTTACTCACTGTAGTGCTGGACACTTTATGAGTTCAACTGACAGGTGGGATAGCTTAATATTAAAGTCTTGAGCCAGTGAATACAAGTCCTTTTGAGCAATGCTTTTAACATCAAATTGAATTGCTCAGAATGATTTTCTGCAGCTCACAAATGCAACACCAGCAGTGAATAGATCTTTATGAAGTTATACTGAGGTGGTGTCAAAAGTGATATTTACGGTGTTTGGTCTCATGGTCTCAAAAACTCTTTTTGTACTATATACAAATTGGAACCTATGAATGGGTGCCATTTGTTATGGAGATTTGTGATCTGAATTGTTATCGCTTTTGGACACATTGTAAAGATTTTCTTGGACTCGTGTCCACAAGATCTGAATTGTAGATTCTCTCCGTCGATGAACATTAAATATATGGCTCTTAAACTATTAGGATGGTTGTAGCATTAACAATAATGGTGCAGTGATATTAGTAATTTGGTTAACCGGTGAGTGCCCTGCTTATGTGAACATATACTAATACCCTTGCATTAAGAAATAATGTTATGTCTAGTAAAACTTCATTTCTCCAGAGGGTAAAACATAAAGTAATATGTGTTTAAATTGGGGCAATGACTGTTTCTCCAAAATATGAGAATAAATGCTGACGCGTTGGATTTATAAAACTGCCATTGCTGACCTAGAAGAACACAACACTCCTAAGTAGAGCTGAACCGCCGGCAACATCCAAGAATAACTTACACAGCTCAATAAAATATTCTAGAATATTTTGGGAGTCTGCCTTTACATAACCCTTAATAAGGGCCAGATCAAGACAATCTAGACCTACAAGAATCTTTTTCTAAAGTAAAGTATTAAATTTAGTGCCAGCCAATTTTTTCCCTTGAAATAGCCATTGACTTTCGAGTTCCCTGTAGGCACTAAAACTCGCGCTTTATCTGCCTTTTGTGCTCTGTAGCTCTTCTTTTGTACTCTTACGGCTCGGCTTTGTCATACAGCTCGTCATCCAAAATTTAGTTTTCAGGTTAGCTCTGTTTGCCAACAGGTTTGAAACTCAATTTATGCCCTTATTCGGTCTTTCTATCCTGGAACTTTAATCTTTGTGTTTCTTTGCTTGTTAATAGTTCGTCCCAGTGAAGTTTTTTTTAATTGAACCTTGACGTTATCAGTCAGGTTGAAAGAAAAAACATTCGTATTACAGATCTTTACACGCATCATGCTTCTGGATAGTTGTCATGTAAAGCTGTTAATTTGTGATTTTAATATTTCAAGGATTGTAGTACTGAGGGCCTATCCAAGTTCTTAATACAATTTGTGTTTAATGATGCAATAAGAATCGATTAGCTCATTTGTTTTACCCCATTCATATATGACTATAGCTTCTTTTATGTCAAACGCCAAGAAACATGACCTAATTATGTGTTTATAAATGATGTTCTATCTATCATTGGTACAAATTATTGCAGTGTGTTTTTCACTTTCTTTTCTTTGAAAATCTTCCTTTACATAAACCGGTTGTTATAGGAAAATAGGTTAGAATAGTTCTGAAGAATTTTCATGATGCCTGAGCAAACATTAAACCAAGGGAATGTACCACAGGTAATTGTAGCGTCTTGAGGTCAGCTGATGCTATATCCAAGCTAAAGGGCTGAATGCTTTTTATTGTATTTGCAGTTTATTCAAATATTGGGCCCCAATGGAGAAGTATGGCGATTTGCTATTGGCACTAAGGCAGAGTTTGCCCTTAAAAGAATTAAGATCAAGCTGACAGATAATATGAAGAGGGATCTATGCATACATGCGGTAAAGGAAGGTGAAGAGCCGGTTGAATTTGGTCCTGACGCAGAGCTTGTCAACTACGGTGATGATTGGAACCTCCAACTTGTCCAAGGTAAGGGTTAGTCACATCATAATAGTGGTATTGTGACGTGCATTATTTTGCTCATCCGTAGAACATAGCAGCTTGAATAAGGTTGCTTAGAAGATGATTGTTTAATTTCAATCTTCTATTTCCTCCTCAGCTAGCAACATGTTCTTATAAAAAGAATCTGAAGAATGAAACAAACAAATAATCATTTGAGTGAATGAGGATGGTCACTTTAGGCAAAGAGGAAGAGTAAAAACCTTGACACATTTCTTTTGAAGTGAATCTGGTCTCAATGTTAAGACGTAAGTGCTTGATTACAAACCAAAAGGGGTGAACAGAAATAGATCTGAAAAGCACAAAACTGATCAATAACTTCCTCATTCAAAAGATAAAATGAACTGTCCAATAATCCCGCCCAAAGGGCAATGAATTTCCTACCAATAAGAAGGTACTGGTGCAGCGGTCTGTAAAGTGATCAGTTAGCTGTCATTTTATTTTACATTACAAGTTCCATTAAGCTTAAAAATAGACGTTATGCGTGTAACAAGTGTTGAATCAGCTGTTACTTTGTTTCACATTATTGTTTTGCCTCATTTGGGGTGCAGTTTTCTGCATTTTAGAACATTTTACCAACTTCTTTACCTATGATATTGGTGATTTAACACATCAGATTGAAGGCCTATCTTTGTAGGGAATATTAGATGCTTGGAATGGTGATGGAGATGAGCTTTCAAGCAAATCAAATTAAGATATGCACTTCATTTAGAGTAATTAAGTGCTCTTTCATTAGATTTCTTTCTGAATGTTTCATAATCTTGCTTCACATTGTTAGTTAAAGGAAATGCTTGAAAATCTGAGCAGGGAGTCTCGGTAAGCCAGTGGAAGGTTTAAACTATCCGGAGAACTCCATCACACGTCAAGAAAATATCGATGATACAAGGGTATGCTAAAGTTATGTATGTTATTGACAGACACAACATTACGATGTAGTCTAACCAATTTGGCATCGCCATGGTATTCAGAAACTGATTGCAGAATTTTACCCTGGAGGGAAGGTACCTGTGGGTTCTAGTCCAGAATGTTCGCGTGAGTATATTGGAAAAGTTATGATTGCCTTGTGTCTAATCTTTTTGCTAGCAGCAACTTTGCAATTTGCACTGGAGCAGTTACCTCCCATCTCTAATGCCTAAGAGCTTAAAGACTTCATGTCCTTTGAATTTTACATTCTTCAATGTAATGTTGGAGGTATTTGAAATAAAACATGCAGGAAATGAATTGTAACGAACTTCCTGCCCTATTTCAACTTCGAGATATTTGCTATTGCTTTTTTGTTCCACCTTTTGTTCATTTTAATGGTTAGGCCCATTGCACAACCAAACATATGCCGATATTATTGCTACAACTCTAATCAAATAATGTTGAAAAGCAAGTTAAAAAAAAAACATTCTCATATGATTCTTCAAGCGGGGGCAAAATGTCCAATTTCTTTCAGCTCACGGATACCTTAGAATTAGAAAACTACTCATAGGATCTACAAGAGAAAACTACTCATAGGATCTCCAACTATTGGACTCTGTCTACCACATGTATACGGAAAATGGAATGGATACATCGGAAAATGGAATGGATACGTCATGTCATTATCAAAATTCTGCATTATCTTGGTTTGGGAAACAGATTGGCACAACTTCAGTTGCCATTTCTCCTTCAAGGATTTTCAACAACACAGATGTTCTTCAAGGATTTTCAACAACACAGATGTTTCAGCCACATGGAGCAACATTTGGGCATGGAGCAAAAAGCAAATAGGTTTGGATAACTACAATGTCATTTAAGAAAGAGCATTGCATTGCCCAAAAAGTTTGTAAGAAAACAGATTGGATTAGAAACTAATAAAACTCTCCAATATTTTGAGAAAAGATATCACATGCGCACAATTAACTGCCAATCATACTAATTTTAGGACGTAAGGTTCTTAATTTGATTAGCACATATAATAGCCTAGAATGATACGCTTCAACTTCCTAATATTAGTCCTACATTCAGCTTTTCAATGAATATGGCCAGGACATGGTTTATCTTGCAAAATTTTCCACTTCAACTTCCTAATATTAGTCCTACATTCAGCTTTTCAATGAATATGGTCAGGACATGGTTTATCCTGCAAAATTTTCCACAGGACTCAATGAGCTGATATGATATCACATAAGTTTCCAGAGCCTATGACATAAGAAACAAATGCATGCATGCATGCCGAAAACAGATTGAAGAGTTTTAATCATACCTTTTTTAACATGATATGTCCTCTTATACATACAGCCATCAAAGTTCCAATGCTCTTTATTGTTAGCATTATCTTAGAATCTCAATTATACCGATCTCCAATTTTAGCAAATTGGAAGCTACTGCAAGCGTCTTACAACGAAATCAACTTGTATCTTAACAAAACTTATAGACTACTGCCAAATTTGCACACTTATATATCATTAGGAAGTTATGCAAAAGCCAAACTTCAATTTGATCTTTAGCAGCAATAATATTCATCAACAGACAGAAGATATTATTCACTTGTTTTGGCTTCTAAACTTGGGCTTGATATGGAATGAAAGCATTATCCACCCAATCCATCAGACAATCATGTCTTCCATCCAGATATAAAACAGACAATTTTCTAGGAAGTGCAGGATATCATATTCAGCCCTTACCTACCCCGTTGTTGTTCAAATGAATTAATTTGGCTTAAAACTACAGGACAACTATCAAAAGAAGCTAAATGCTGAATTAACTTACACTCCAGTCGATACCATAAGCATGAGAGAAGTAACGATTATTGGTAGTTGTTGGCTGGGGCCACATTATAACTTAATTGCTAAACAGAGCCTAGAAACCTTCTTGTATACCTTCAAAATTAACAACATCCAAATCCGCAGAGGTTGTACATCCAGCAATGTTCTCAGAAAATGTCAAAAATTAGTAGTATGTTGCATTGCCATGCACTTTATACAACTTATATTGTACGAGGTATGATTATGTTCCAGCCATGAATCACAAAGGAATAATATGTAACTTATCTTGCTTACATTCTCCATCTCTTGAACTAACAGGTTTAGCTCAGTTCTTTTGCATAATACAAGGGGAGTTTCCTCTTTAGCACCTTCCTTCTCAATTACTATAGGTGCTCATTATTAAATATAGCTCATCCGCTTCTTCTGCTCAATGGTTGTATATCTACAATATTGCAATAAACCAGTTTTATATTTAGTAACAAAGAAGCAGTCTTCATGAAAGCGGCCAAATCATACTAGATAATAACTTAATAAAAACCTGATGTCATGATAATATAAAACTAAAGCCCAACTTCCAAATGGTCTTCTCACAACAAGTTCAAGATAAATCTTACCTCTTCAAAATAAGTCTGATGTAGCAATGCTTTTTCTAGCTGCACACATTACAAAAAAGGTAGATTTGTTTTCCCATTTAGTTCAAGATAAACTCAAATCTGTTGCATAAGATGAAAAGATCAAAAGCAATTTACTTTTTGTAATGTATGTGCGTAAAATTAAGGGGGAATAGAATATCCATAATCTAAGTAGACCAAAACAAATAATGGACAAATGGCATTTTGAGATTGAGAACTCAACATAAGGTTATAATCTAAAATCCAGATTTTGAAGTATGAAACATACCTGGATATGAATTGCAACTTTTGGATATGAATCCTTCAATTTCTCATTGAAATACCTTCAAGGACCTTTCTTATCAAGCGAATGAGCTCTTCTTCTCTCTGAGATCATGTTTAGACTGGAAAGTTTAGATCGAAAATCATATACGTCAAAACATCAGCAACAATATTGATTGGGTCCTTTTTGAACAATTTTGCATTCAAATTTTGGATGCCCAAATATTCGATTCTGATTTGGGTATGCTTTGTTGCATTTGAACCTCTCACAAGCTATAACTGCTTTTCGAACAGCTCCAAGCTGCATATTTTATCATTTCAAGCATCTCGAATTATTTGGCAACAAATTCCCTGTAGAAGAGGTATAATACTAACAACAAATGCAACAAATACTCACATTATTATTAGAAGCATAAAAAAATGCTTAGAAGCATCAAAATGCAGAAAGCTCTTGAAGCTACGAAGCCCATGTCTTGGAAAAGCGGTGAGATAGTTCTGGAGATATTTCCGGAACCTTTTCGGAGAACATTTTGCGAGAAAAAAGTATTTTCCGGAACCTTCCCCCCGAAACCTTTTCGGTATTATTTCATATCGGACATTTTTTATTTAGTATTCGCATTTAAGGCCTCATTTCGGATTGTCATTTCAGCGTTCGTTTCATTTGCGTATTCGCATTTCACCATCTCCTAAAATCAAGTATTCGCATTTCACTATTACACGGATTTCGGCGTTAGTTTCATTTGAGTATTCGCATTTCACCATCTCCTAAAACCAAGTATTCGCACTTTACTATTACAAGGTTTTAGTTTTCAGAATCACGAAGTCTTAGCGATAACGTTAGTACTCACCCCTGATGCACAATGCTATAACTTATTTGTCAAGCAAAATATAGTGTTGCAGCATTTAAAAATAACCTGATGATGCTATAAATAGATAAATGATTTTTTTAGTAGCTTTTAAGAGTTAAAAAAAAATGAGAAAGTGAGTTTCCATCTCCATTTATTGTATACACGTATTTGCATATATAATAGTTAAAAGACATAAGTTATAACCTTTACAAGAAACTTATCGCGGCGGCCAAGGCCGCCGCGAACGTTTCTCTTCTTCCAACCCTATCAATGAGACTTATGATATGTTCCAGATATTATCTAGTTTGAGATTTGTGATAGTTCAGCTTCCACAATAGTGCAGGAATTGAACCTGCAGTATAACCATATGTTTTGTTGCCTTTGCTAAAGGATCCTTCCAAGACATGTGATTCTGGGGAACTGAACAGAAGCATCCTATCATTCTTATAATATTTTGCCACTCTCCATGCACTAAGTTTTCTGTAGGCTATTCCGGCCTCTTGATTTGTTATCATTTCATTAGTCCCAAACCCAAGGGCAAGATAAGAGCGACTAATCCAATTATAAAATGGATCATTGGAGATGGCAAAGAGTGTTTTTACAGGACATGATTTGTTGCTGTCTTGTGTTGCCAAATCAGGATAATATTGAGCACAAACTGTTTTTAATAGTATCACAAGCAAAATGGCGGAAATCAAGTTACAGAACGCCATGATTAATGACTGCTATGAAAATCGTTTGTTTCAGATGCCAAACCTCAGGGCTTGGACCCTAAATCTCAGGGCTTGGTTCTAAGTAAATCTGCTGCTATAACAGAGATAGCAGACGTCTTACCTTCAAACCTTGAAGATCTGGCTCCAGATGCTTCAAAAAGCCGGCTTCTTACTCTAAAGAGCAAATTCACAACAGTCTTGCAAATTTCAGTCTTCCGCCATGGAACCTGGAAAAAGCTGCGAATAAGAGGGTTGCCGAATGCATGTGCTTTATTATGAACAGAATGTAATGTGCTTTATTATGAACAGAATGTACCTCTCCAGATTCATGGCAAGGCTGGAGGATGAGGAGATGAAAACTGATTTCATAAGAACCGAATGATTAGTGGACAAATACCATAAAAATCTTCGTGAGCAGCGGATTAATCAGAAAAAACTTAGAGGCCAGTCTATTTTAACAGTTATAACTCGTAATTGCATAAAACCAAAGAAAAGCAGGGGAATTGACGGACGACATACCTTATTTAACAGCGCCTTGCATCAATGAATCGAAAACGTTTATAATTTTTACATGTAGAATGATTAGAATGATTCAGAGAAATCTCAATCTGGTGGTAATGATGCCACCGCTTTTCGTCTGCAGACTGCCCCAATTTGGAAGCAGAATATCTGCCATTCCAGAATCATCAGCGGACAGCCCTGAGCTGGCAGCAGAAGATCTGCCGAATGATGGTCTTGGCTATGTATTTGAGAAGCTGCGACACAGAATCCGCAGTGGAATTCGACTGTGGATTTTAATGCGACAAATCCGATGGAGCTGGAGGCGTTAGAGATAAATGTTTACACGGATTAGAAGACCGGAAGGCCGAAACCAAGTTTTTTAGGAAGGATAAGGATTCCAGGCAGAACATTTGTGAAGAAGGGGGAAGAAGCAGTGCAATATTATCCGCTGGAGAAGAGGACAGTGTTTTCGCATGTAAAGGGCGAGTTGGGTGTAAAAGTTTGGTGGGCCGATGAGCCAGATGCGAAAGCCGAATCCAAAGCAGCAGCAGCGGAAACCCCAGCTCCGGCTTCAGAAGGGGGCACAGCTTCTGTGGCTCAAGCTCCCGAAGAAAAGAAAGAAGAAAAAAATGAAGAAAAGAAAGAGGGTGAGGAAAAAATAGGCGAGAAAAAAGAAGAGAAGAAAGAGGACGGATTGATTGAGCAAGGGGAGTCACGTGGCTGTGGCTCCTCCTCAATAAATATTAACTAGAAAAATGCAAAAATGTTCCTAGAAAAAAAATTTCGACACTTGGCGCGCATGCAATGGAGCATCAAGGAATCTTGAGGAATAGAATCAAAGTGAATGCATTACATACGTTTTGATTATATTTTATATACGTTTTAAGATTCTATTTGAAAGACTTTTACAAACATAAGTTTTCTTATGAAATAAATATTTCATAAACTTTATATTTGACAATATTGAATGTATATAATTCTTTTTTACAAGTTTTATAATTTAAAATAACTTTCAAATTGTCTAATTTATCTCTAATCTTAGCATGCAGTATATAAAAAATTCATGCACTTTGAAAGGTAAGTTTAAAACACACTCTTCAAAAAAACATATTTGCACATATAAATGTACATTTGGTCATAAATCGCATAAAAGCACAAAACTGAGGAGTTAAACTACTCTTCTTCATCATCAGAAACAAATTTGCCACTTCCAGGATTGATGGCTGCAACGAAGAAGAAGATAACATTGAACAGGATAAGGGGCTCAATCTCAGTAATGGGGACACCAGTTTCGATGTTAAGCTGTGCAAGAGCTCCCTTTCCGGTGATGAGCTCTCCAATAATCGAAAAGGCAATTCCAAGCTGTGCTATCCGACCCACAAACAGTTCGTTTGCCTTTGTAAATCCAAAAGTGGGGCCTGAAATTCCACACAAGAAGTTAGCTCAAACCCAATAAAAAAAATTTTCCTTCATCATAAACCTCTGCTTATAAGTTACCTTTCTCGTTCAACCCAATAGCAGATTTGAAGTTCTTTCCTGATGGAATCACTGCTTTATCTAATCCGGTAGCAGGAGCATCGTCGACGAATTTGCCTCTGTCTCCAAGAGCTCCTATGGCTCCAAGCAAAGTGAAAAGGATGAAAAATAGCAGCAATGGCTCTGTCTCATATAGAGGAATGCCGGTTTCCAAATCAAACTGAGCAAGAATACCCTTGCCAGTGATGGCCTCTCCAAGTAAAGAGGCCTACATAACAGAAAAAAGAATTATATATAGCTTGAAAGCCCTAAAGAATACAAGGATCAACTTCTAGTTTCTATTTATCTTACAGCAAATCCAATCATAGCAACTCTGCCAACGAAGAGTTCGTTTGCTTTCGTGAATCCAATTCCGCCTGAGGTTCCAAAAATACCATCTTCTGTGGTCTTCTTTGCTGGTGGTGCAGATTTTGCTGGGGGTGCAGCCTTCTGCAAAACCATATACAAACATTTGAATTAGATATAGATTAGATGATACTGTTTAAACAATGTAGAACTGTTACAAATGACACACTAATTTTTTTTGGCTTTCCAAGCAAACTAAAGCAGTATTAGGCATACCTTGCTGTTGAAAAGAGCAAATGTCTTCACTGATCTAGAGGTGCAACGTTGAGGGGCAACAGATTGGGAAGAAAATTGAGGAAGAGGGGAGAAGAGTCTTCTCAGACCAGAGTCTAGAGCTGGAGTGGAGGCAAGAGGTTGTACAGAGGATTTGGCTATGGCAGATCTGGACAGCAAGACTGACTGGGCCATATTGAGATCTGGCAAATGCTGTGCCTGGTCTCAGATGCAAAATCAAACTCAGCCTTGAGGGAAGAGCCTGCAGCAAGTATTCTTAAGCTATAAGCCACTAGAGCAAGATATCAGTATTTGAGGAGTGGAGAAGTTACCTTATCTCCAGACCAATAGAGGGCCTAGAATGTAACATAGCATGAGGCTGGAAATGTATTTCAACATGTGGGCCATGATGCATGCACCCAGTTTAACTTCCATTTCCTTTCCCTTCCTTCCTTCTAATTTATGGGAAGATTAAGCCCTGCCTCCTCCTGCCTTCAACGTGGACCTCTTGTGCCCCATCTTTCATACTTTCTTTGTGGAGCTCTTATTCCCTTTCTTTCCATCTTTTTCTTGTAAATGTCGCATTCGACATTTACAATTTACACATTTTGGCATGTGCGCATCACCAAATTTGGGTTAAGTCTTTAGCATTTAATTTGGCGTTTGGGTATTTTGGCTTTAGCATTTATCTTTTTCATAAGAAAATATTTAAAAAATAAAATTCCATTTGGTAGAATCACTTTAAATTATTGACAGTTGACAAATAACTAGTTTCGGGAAGCCAAGCACAAAAAACCCAGGTATGTCCTTCTCGAGCGAAAAAAATACAGGCCCATATCAGAAATCCAATCCAATGCCGTGACCGGATTTGGGGTCTTTGGTAGATAGATTCATATATTCATAATCCCATTCATGGGCTAGTTACATGCTTATTGAGCCGAAGGGGTGTTTTTTTGGGTTTTTTCTTCACCTGATCTCTAGAACGGAGCCCGCCCTGTTGTTGCAAGAGAGGATAAGATAAATCTGTTCGCCTTTCAATGTCGTTCTTCTTGGGCCGAAGCATTTGGACATGAGTTAGTTCTGGGCGAAGAAGAGCATTTGCAGAGTGCTTTGCGAGATTTTTTTTTTGTTTGCGAGATTTTTTTGAGTGAGTTAAATTTCCGATTCATATAAGCTTCTTATACTTCATCCTCTGCCGGTTGTCTTATTTTTTTTCCTTTCCCTTTGCCATATCCTTGAGATGGGTTTTTTTCGATCCTCCTTGAGATGGGTTTTTTTCCGGCTCCTCAATCCATGCATTTCGATTCATATCCATGCACTTTGTGCTTCCGAACGCATAATTAGATCCCCCTCTTCGATGCTGCCATTTAAACAGTTGAGGATCTGGGACGACTCGATCTAAGATTCCACAAATTCAGATGCCCAGGGGCGAAATTTATCAAATTCAAACTTTGCCTGGGCCAAGATTTCCCAAATCTGAATTGTCCAGAATTAATATTTCTCTGATTCGATTGCCCAACAGGAAGATTTATGAGCGGTTTTGCAAGCAGTTGATTTCCACCGATGTTGTTATGTGCAAGTTTATGGAGAAAAGCTAAATACAACTCTGCGAAAGAGAAGAAATAGAACTCTGTGAACCCTGCGCTTTTTCTTCTGGTAAGAATCCCATGTAGATCCCGTTAGAGTTTTCAGTTTCCAGATGGGTTTGAATGGCTTGACAACCAATGCAACGAAATTGCCCAATCGATGAATTCGGACTCAAATCTAGCTCCCGGTTGTCCAGTTTGATGCTAGATGTGCAATTCCCATTCATATCCGAGGAGGAGGAACTGTAAATGATCTGTTCTGTGCGTTATTCTGGGGATTAAACCCTTCGTATTGATCTCCAAAAGGTATTCCGTCTGCTGGAGGATCTGACAGAGGTTATTATAGCTAAAAAGCCCTGTATCATCAAGCATAGCGAGTCTGCCCATTAACATTTTTTCTTTAATGGTCTAAAACCATTATACATTTAATTAGTTGCCCCCCTAACAAAAAAAACATTGCCACACAATGTCCCGAGGCAAACTAGGCAACCATAGCAACTATGTTTACTAATTAAACATCCCACCCAATCCTACATATGTCTCTAGCACATCTACCCATCCATTGTAACACATGCGGGTAGAACATCATGTCTGGAATTAATAGATCATAACATAACAATAGTCGCAAAGTGACAGCAAATTCTTGGGAACATTTTCAAACGTAGCATCTCATCTGCCTAATTTGGTCTACTTAGATATCAAGTAGAATCTACATGGGGGCATATTCCTAAAGAGTTATTTGATAAGAAGCTGGATGCAATTTTTATGAATCATGACAGCTTTGATTGTACTACCCCCTAATGTTGGGAATTCCCCAGCTTCTGTGATAGTTTTGGCAGGAAATGCTTTCGGAGGATCTATTCCGTTTGCGGCCAAAGTCGCTGCCCTTTGTTAATGATTCCTGCCAACGCGGTGACACCACGTGGCAATGACTGGCGGCAGGCTTGGCAACCCAATTGGCAGTAGCCGATGCTAGCTCCCACTGCCTATTCTACTCGATGGTGAGACACCGCACTTACGGGTGCTTACCTTTTCTGAATGGTTTAATGAATGATTGTTTTATTATCTCAACATATTTTTACCTATGGTATTATACCTAATGCTTTAGATCTATTTATCAATGCCTTTAGGCATAAAATATGTCATCCCACACTGGTGCCCCTAGCCTAAGGCATATCAAGATGCACCATAACCTTAGAACTAGGGAAACATACTGGTGCGACATTAATGTAACATACAATCTCTCCGTGTACATGGCAAGCATTGCAAATTGTTTACCAGAATTTGGGGTTGTTCATATTCAACAAGTAAGCTCAGATTATATCTAATGTATATCTATTATGTTTTAGAGAGTTCATTTGGTCTGATAAAGCAATCATCAAGATATGAAAGACGTGTTCTACACATCTATAAGCATTGCATGGTCCTAAGATCTCCTATGGGCCACCCTTGCTATATTGATAGCCTTATTGGCACTCCTTACATGCCACAATTATTCAGTCTGACTACCAATCTCTTATGTCGCCACTCAACATTCTCGATTTCAAAGGAAAAATGGCAAATCATATTACTGTATAATTATCAAGCTTTGAATTTTTTCTCAAATATTGCCATTTAAATTTAACTTATATGATATCCAACAACAAAATGAGTTTAAGAAAATTCATATCCTAATTCTACATTAAATTTTCATCATCTCTAACATATCATTCTACCAATAAAGCAACACGTTATTCTCACAAAATCATAGGCAAACGCACATATTTTCCAAGGTGCCCATAGCAACATCTTTAAGTTGCCAACCTAGAACAGAGAAGAGCGTTAATTACAAGTTGGGAATTTGACCATAGATTGGTCGTTTAAGTACGAAAAATGTAAAATCAAGCATCAGGTTGATCTAGTTGAAGAAAAATTCCTTCTCGCGATCATCACGTTGAATATCATCACTAGCAATGCTCTACCTGTTCAAACTTTAATCCTGCTATGCAACTATTGCAAAACTGAATTTAATTTTTAACATAGGCATTCATCATTCCTTAAAGAACTAGGCATGGATTTCTGGGATGACTTCAATTGAACAACATTTCTCTACTTCTATAAGATCATTATTGATGCACTACCATAAACAAGTGTGATTTTAAAATATTTGCAACCACGGGTTTGCGAGGCATTTCACCAAAGCTTGAACGAGAGTTTGCCTCGGGGTCAGGTGTTCGACAATGTTCTGACACCCCATAAATAAGCACCTTTCAAAAATAGACGAATTAGACCCAATTCTTAGGTATCAAAGCTCCCTCTACACGTCGTACACTTGGGTTTGATCCCTAACGGAGCCGGCGCTAAATTCTTGTTTATGAATAATATAATATACTTTATATTAATCTCAAAAACAAAAGTGGAAGTGTATTAAGAAATAATAGTATTTTCGACAAATACTTTATGAAAAGAATTTATTAACAATACCATTATAATACATTTGCTATACAAGAAACTTATCGCGGCGGCCAAGGCCGCCGCGAACGTTTCTCTTCCCCAACTCATCTAGGCCGCCGCGAACGTTTCTCTTCCCCAACTCATCTATACGTGCTAGAACATGCAGGATTTGAACCTGCATTTTTTTGCCTTGTGTTCAGTGCCCGCACGATAGAAGGATGATGACTATAACGACTATAGGATTCCTAGATTTTTTTTTTTGTCAATCATGTCATGCAATGATAGCCAGTGGGTTTTGAACCTGGGCCGGGGAACACTTGTATCCAATGGTCTGACCACCAGGCCATGATCACCATGACATAGATCATCCATGCCACCCAATAATAGTTCGTGGGATTTGAGCTTGGACGGGGGACTCCCGGGGGATTCACCTCTATTATAGGTATATATGCCATGTGCGTTCCTTAGGTTGCCAAAAAACCCATTGTATACGACAGTTCCATATGAAAAACTCTTTGTATACGACTACATTATTTGTAAAAGAATGCAACCCATATCATATAAGTACTTGCCTAAAACACATTTACTTGACAACCTCTTCCATACATATACGATATCTCTATTGTTTTTTACATATATAATATATATTATTCATATTATCACAGAATCCCCAACAGTAGAAGCTCACCAAAAATGACGGACCCTTACAGTATGAATACGAATCGAACATTGGCGCCACCACACTCCCTCTGGTATCCGTACGACATTCAAGCTATAAAAAGCTTATATTTTTCTTACATATATGGTACCAGAGAGGCAATAAAAAAACCCATTTGGTGCACTCACATGTTTCATACTCCATAATCTAGGTGAACCCGGGGACTCCGTATCCAATAGCCTAACCATTAGACTGATATTGTGATAACCTGAAGGCTATGGATTCTTCCAAACGTCCTACCCTAGCTCCCGACCCTGTATTTTTCAAGAATGCGACCCTGTAACATCTCTTTTGTATGCCAAAACTTGGCATGGCTACTACCTCAGAAATGCCCCCTTTTATACAGTGCAAATGTGTGGAAGTAGTAACATTACAAAGTGCAACCATGTGGTTAGGGAATCCGTGAGATGTGCCAAATATTTTATACCTCTATGAGGCTAGAACGTTAAAATGTTAGCAATTGAACTTGAGATTGTTGTGCTCACCCATGGAATGAGCACAATGCTCATAGATTGCAGAGCTTCTAGCATATCAGGAGTGAGGATTTAGTCATGCGCATATTTTAGTATCAAAATATCAAAATTTGGATCTAGAATTTTTGTCCATGAGTACATGAAGTATGGAATATATAGAACGTTGGATATCTCTTTGTTCTATATGTTCATTTAGAGCATTCAGTGTCCACGTTTTAGTAATGTCAATTATTCGATATTGGTACCAATTTGCCATTACAAAATAATGCAATCACATAAAAAAGGCTATAAGACCTAGTGATCATCTATGGCAATATATAACTTTCTATTCTATTCTACATTAGCAATTTTCATTCTTAAGATCAACTTATGCAAAATATTATCAACTTACTAAGCTTTTTGAAGAAAGTTCGCTTCTACCATGGGAACTGTAGAAAGCCCTCCTTAAATAGTAAATCCTGTGATGCAAAATTCCTTCCTCTTCTGACGCAAAAAATTTATGCCTGACCTTGGATCTTTTGTAAATTCCACAACTTCTAAGTAATTGCCAAATAACCTCGAAAAACTATGAATAGATGGTCCTGAACACAAGAGGCCAAATGATTTCCCTATCCAAGCCAGGCTTTTGGATCATCAAAGATGCCATTGCCAAATCCGTGAAAGCAAGACTTGAAGATAAGGGTGTTGCCCTCACCTTAATTTGTTGTGGTCATAAGACAATGGTTAACTGCCAAGGCCACTATCTGCAACTCCTTTACCTCTGCAAAAAAAAAATGAAGAAAGATAAACCCCTTAGTTAACAAAACCATGAAGCTGCTCGCATCCAGCAAGTAGGAATTTTGTATTTTCTATCCTCAAATTACAACCTTATCACGCCCGAACCAAATATCTGGATCCGAAGCTCGCCCTGTGTGAATTCGCTGGCATGTGAGAAGTGCTTTGTCGGGCCTGCCTGAGAAAAGGGCCCAAGTTTCCTCCATCTCAAACGGTTGCAAATGTTACTAATCGGGATCCATGATCAGGAGAATAAGCAGGGATTATTACACAAAATAATGGGCTTGCAAATCCATAAATTGGGTCAGAGTTTTCTATGGATTTTGCTGTAGATAGAGCTCCTTGATGGAAGAGGTCCGTTTTCCTTTGTTCTTTTCATGTTCAATCCGGCTCTGATGTAACCCCTTTGATTTTTGAGTTAATTTTCTTCCGGTACCAGACTTCCAGTCTGAATCATTGGCGTACCTCACAATTGTGGATGCAATCTGAACAAAAACTCATGCCTTATAATGGCGTCGTATTTTAAACGCCATAGTCCTCCTCTGGTTTGAGCCGGAAAGGGAGCCATTAACTGTGGTTACTTCTGCTGTGCTTTGATTTTCTTGACCGTAGAAGGAGATCAGCCCCAATTTGAGAGCAAAAGTTGCTAAAGCCTGCTGTACACTAGAAATCCGGATACTGAACGAAAAATCATAAGAGAACAGGGGATTTTTATGTTGTGGGCATAGATTAAAAAACTTAGGCCAATCCGTGGGCCGTGCTGCTATACTATTATGCTCTGAATATCAAATTTAGCGATCTGCAAACTTGGATGATAGAATGTTCCGCTGGAGAAGCCATAACTGTCAATTTTGGGCTTTTGTGCTATTGGCTTCAACAAGCTTGAGCATGCGGTAAGAATTGGGTGTTTCCCCTCTGATCTGTGTTTTTTACTGCAATTTTTGAGCTAGGGTTCGCCAGCCTCTAAAGGGTGGTTACTTAAGTCGCCAGGCTTCCTCTGCTCTAAATCTCTGATCCACTTTGAGATTAGTAACGATGAAGAATGGCCACAGATTCACGAATTTAAGGTGCAACTCTGCATTTTTGTTCCATTTGCTTGGATGAAATCCCAAGGACGTTTCTGGAGATTAGAGCTTTTACAGCCATGGCTGACAGAAGCTCCGTTGCAGCTGGACCTTCGCTAGAGCAAACATTCGTTTTGCCAGAGCATGAGAAGATACACTGTAACGTCAACGTCACGAAATATTCGAGGTTACCGCAATAAATGCTTTATAGAATCAATGAATGCAAAAATGAATGCAAAGAAGGTTATTAAGTGGCCGCAATAAATGCTTTATAAGTAATAAATGCACACAGTACACGTGCCATGTTTTAAGAATTTTGAAGGAACAAAATGAAGGAGAACAGAAATTCGACACTCAATTACATAGGAAGGATAATTATAAGTTCTAAATATTAATTCTAACAAAATGAACTTCAACAATATTTTGATAAAGATCCCAAGTCCTATTATAAGGTAATTTTAAGTTTACTACCTTATAGTCATGATGAGTGTGTTGGCTAGTGGAGCAATCAGACACACAGCAGGGAAGAGAATCAACTTCAACATAGACTTGCCAGGAATCGAGGTGATGAACATCGGCAAATATGATTTGATAATAGGCATGGAATATCTTGGACCAGCAGGAGCCGTCATTGATTGTGGGAAGCGGAAGGTGACCTTAACAACGCCAGAAGGCAAGATCATTGAGATAACAGGTAAAGAAGTCACCCCAATCATGCTATGCATGTCTAGTAAGAAATTACTTAAATGCATAAGGAAGGAGCAAGTGGCCTACACCTTCAAACTCCAAGCTGACGAGGAAGAGACAGAGGAAGAGAAGGAGGCCAAAGCATTGAGCAAGCTCCCAAAGCCTATAGCAAAGTTGGTGAAGGAATTCCATGACTTGTTTCCTGATGAGATTAAGCAACTTCCACCTTATAGAGGAGTCGAGTGCGAAATAGCACTTGAGCCAAGAACTAAGCCAACAAGCAAGGCGCCTTACAGGATGTCAACCCAGGAGTTGACGGAATTGAAGAAGCAATTGCAGGAGTTGCTAGACCTAGGGTTTATAAGACCTAGTATCTTTCCATTTGGAGCGCCAATCATCGTGAAGAAGAAGGATGGAAGTCTTAGGATGTGCATTGACTATCGTCAATTGAACAAGCACACTACAAATATGCTCTACCTCGATCGGATGATCTGATGGATCAGTTGCAGGGAGCGAAGGTCTTCTCCAAGATAGACTTGAGGTCAGGGTATCACCAAATCAGAATCAAGGAAGAGGACATTCATAAGTCTGCATTCAGGATGAGATATGGGCACTATGAGTTCACGGTGATGCCATTCGGTTTGTCCAATGCTCCGGCAACTTTCATGAGGCTCATGAACGATGTTTTCCGTGAATTTTTAGATTCTTTCATCATAGTTTTCTTTGATGATATTCTAGTTTACAGCAAATCCCTAGAGGAGCATGTCCAGCACTTGAGAAAGGTGCTTGAAAAGCTAAGGAGGCATCAACTCTTTGCGAAGCTATCCAAGTGCCACTTCGCAACAGAAAGAGTGTACTTGGGGCATGTGATCATAGCAGAAGGGATTTCCACCGACCCTACAAAGATCGAAACGGTGATTGATTGACCGGCACCAAAGAACACCCATGAAGTGAGAAGCTTCCTCGGCCTAGCAGGATATTACAGAAAGTTTGTCAAGAACTTTGCAAAGGTGGCAGCTCCATTAACGGACCTCACCAAAGCGGGAAAGATAAAGGATTGGGCAAGTCATTGGCAAAAGAAGGCCCATGCAGCATTCGAGACGTTGAAGGAAGCCTTAACGACAGCGCCAGTCCTAGTCTTGCCAGACCTAGCCAAGGACAAGCTTGTAGCAACAGACGCTAGCAGGATAGCAACAGGTGCAGTGCTCATGCAGGAGGAAAGGGTAGTCACCTATGACTCCAAGAAGATGAATGATGCGGAGCAGCGATACCCAACTCATGACCAAGAGCTCTAGGCCATTGTAAGAGGAGTGAAGAGACCTTACAAACAGATCGCGACTTTAAAGAAGTGTGGGCAAGCCTCGCCAAAGAGGCAAGAACAGACAAAGAAAGGGAGGCCTTCAAGAACTATAAAAAGGAAGGAAACCTCCTATACCATAAGAACAAGTTGTGTAAAAAGAATCTTCGGGGAGTAAAAAAAATTAATTCTACATGATACACACAATAACCCCATAGCTGGCCATGTGGTTTATGAAGACATACTTCAAGATTAGAAGCGCCTACGGGCCCCAAGATGAAGAAGCGGATAGCAAGGTACATCCGCGGAGTGCCGATATGCAAACAAAGGCGGAGCAACTCCGAATCCCAGGAGCCTTGGAGCCGTTGCCAGTGCCAAATGCTAAGTGGGAAGTCATAAGAATGGACTTTATTACAAGGCTCCCAAGAACAGCAAGAAGCAAGGACGCCCTGATGGTGGTGGTGGATAAATTGCCGAAGATGGCACACTTCGTGCCGTGCAGGACAACAGATATAGCATTGGATACTGCCGTCCTATTTACTAAGGAGATTTTTAGACTCCACGGCATGCCGAGGGAGATAATCTCAGATAGGGACTCTAAATTCATGAGTGCTTTTTGGCAGGACCTATTTACCACCATTCAGACGAAGCTCTCCATGAGCACGGCATACCACCCGTAGACAGATGGTCAAACGGAGCGAACTAACAGTATTATCGAAGATATGTTAAGAAGCTATGTTTGGAACAAGCAATCCAAGTGGGAAGATTTCATCCACTTAGTAGAGTTCAGCCTAACAAGATTTTAAGGTGAGTCATCTCCGATGTCTCCTTTTATGATCAATTATGGGTATCAGTGTCTTACCCCGGATACTTGGCACAATCCAGTGTCCAAGGTAGAAGTCTCCCAGCAAATGAGGAGGTGAGAGGATACCTCCTAGCAGCAAGAAGTAGGCAGAAAAGCATCGCTGACAAGCACAGGATAGTAAGGGAATTTGAGGTGGGAGACAATGTATGGTTGAAGATCAAGGTGAAGCAGGCCAAGCTCCGCATCGGCAATTGCAAGAAGCTTGCTCCAAGATGGGCTGGGCCATTCAGGATAACCCCAATCCTACAAGTTAGACCTACCAGCACATCTCAAAATCCATAGGGTCTTCCATGTAAGTCTCCTAAAGAGGCACACTCCTAATCCAAAGGAAGTATTGGAGACAACTGAGCTACTGGAAATGACAGACGACCAGCTTGAAATCGTCCCCGAGGTTCTTCTTGACAGGGCCTATAAGAAGACAAGAAGATCCCAATTTCTCCAATACCTAGTGAAATGGACACACTTACCTGTGGAAGACGCTATGTGGGTACTACAATCAGATTTGGAGAAGCAGTACCCCCAATTCATGGAGCAATGCAAGGGTCGGCTCGTCACGGAAGTAGTCGACATCGACTCGATAGGTGAGTGGAAGGTAGATTAAAAAGTCTACTTCCGTCAGTAGACGACCTTGAGAGATAAGAGGTCATTCAGGTATGCATTGATAGGAAGGCACATCTAATCAATGCCTACTACGGGGAGGACTCTATCCTTCACGCCCAAATACGGGAAGGACGCTATCCTCCATGCCAAAGGCAACTAAAGGCGTAGGCATGAGTGAGCATCCTAGGCATGATAGGGCGCTGTCTCCACGGCCACGATGGAAGAAACATAATCTTCCTACGCCGGGAGATATGCCTTGCATTCATGTAATTGTATTTAATAGGTGGTTCCCTAATAATTAAATGTGTACTAACGTAGTGTTGGACCTGCAGGCCAATAGGAGATTCTAGCGGCAGGAAGGTCACACTGCGAAGACTTGCAACACATAATTTTCGTCATGATGTGTTGTAAGGGAACGATACTATCTCTTCCAAGCTGTTCCACCCAATCTTCAAGCTGGTCTATAAATAATCCAAACAAAGTAAAGGACATAGGGCAGCCCTGTTTAACCCCCATATTACTGCTTACCTCATCTGAACCTAACACAAAAAGGAAATGAAAGTTGTACCAATACCTTTTCTCTTGACAGCATAGAGAGAGGGCCTAGATTCTTTTGTAATTGTTGTTAGAATCTAAGGGCCATATTAAGTTGTGTTAGTTGTTAAGTTAGTGATTTTCTTGAGGCCCTAGTGAAAGGAGAGAGAAATTTACATCATAACAGAACTAGAACTGGTCGATGGGGCAAAAATCTGTGGTTTCAGAAGTGATTTCAGAATCTGTAGGTTAATTGCTGATGCCCCCGATAGAGGGGATGCAGAATTGGCTTTGAAGGATCAAAGCGCCCCTATTCTCAGCACCTGCGGGGCCCGGGGGGTTCACCTCTTTTTTCCGTACAAAACATGTGCGTGGCCGATGAAGGGGTTTTTTTGAGCTTTTGAAGTACGCATACTTAAGGTGTCTCCCACGTTTTGACGCCGGAGGAGCTGTATTTCCACGGTTTGAGGAGCGGTTTTCCTGCAGGGGTATGCACTTAGAAATACGTTCAAGGGGGTTAGATGCTTTGCTGGTTGCCAGGCAGATACGTTTAAGGGTCCTTGGATTTCCGGAGGTATGTTTTTAATTTTTTTTTCCCTGTACAGTTTTCGTGGTAAGTTTTCAATCTCTACCCAGGTTCTGGTGCAAAATCTATCCTCTTACAAAATTACCTTTTTGCTTGCTCTGCGTTGTGTTATTTAGGTGCGGTACAACGAGCAGGCATCGAACCAGAGATGGTTCGATAGGTTTTTTTGGAAATGTGCTTGGTGCTAATGTTGGCCGTGCTCCAAGTGGAGGCGTGTCGCATTGGGTCTTGAGCTTATGCTTCTCGTGGTTTTTGCACAACTGCCAACAAAGTCTGCAGCATCGGGAATGAAGGGTATGGCATAGATAAAGTTTGCATATGATTGACATGTGTTCTCGATTTCTCTATTGTGATAACTTATTGTTATGCTAATTACGTTCTTATGTTCACAAACAATAATGTTTCTTCGCTCAAAGTATTCAACTAGGCCGAATGATATAGTAGTAGCCGGTGGCATGGAGAGTATGTCAAATGCTCCTTATTATTTACCAAAAGCCGTGTATTTTTGCATAACACATGCTTAACACTCTCACCATTCACAAGCATTAATACCAAAACCTTTTTCAAAGGGGGGATATCGCATGGGCCATGGGGAGATAATTGATGGTATGCTAAAGGATGGCCTTTGGGATGTGTATAATGATGTGGGTATGGGTGTACGTCTTTGAGATATGTGCAGATAAGTATCAAATATCGCGTGCGGAGGAGGTAGGCGGCTTATATGATTTCTCAAAGTAATAGACAATTAATTGTTGAAGGATGCATGCAGGATAACTATCTTTGTGCAAAGCTACAAAGAGCTATTGCATTACGATGCCTACCGTTCCAAATAGGAAATTGTGCCAGTATGTTAAATTATTGGATTGTACTTACATGTGACATGAAAGTGGAACTTATCAATCTTGATCATTTTGTATGAA
This sequence comes from Isoetes taiwanensis, assembly GCA_021234155.1. Taxonomy (NCBI): domain Eukaryota; kingdom Viridiplantae; phylum Streptophyta; class Lycopodiopsida; order Isoetales; family Isoetaceae; genus Isoetes; species Isoetes taiwanensis. The sequence continues at coordinate 2,779,317 of JAJEKV010000063.1, forward strand.
GGTTGAGGTCCCTGGTGCACGAGGCAAGCCATCAACTCTTGTTGATAAAGATGACAGCATTGACAAGGTACTGGGCATTTAAAACGTTTCATTTGCAGGTGCATATAGCCTTCTTCTGTTTGACATGTGCTTGCAGATATGTTGTTCTCTGATACCTTTTGATAGCGCTAGAGATGCTAGTATGCCGGTTTATTATATAGACGGATAGGGTTGCTACGCCGTTGGATAGCTTAGAGCTATGCATGCAGTTGTTTTGGTGTTGTATCCAGGAAACAACTCACATGGATTTGTTAAACTATTGGTCTAAGTTCATAAAAGACTAGTGCTTGTTAAAGTGCTATCCCTTAATAATGTTGGGGATGTTTGGTTAAATGGTTCAAACTTGTATTAAGGTAATACTGAATGTGGTCAAGCTGCAAGGTATGGTAGCACTCAAAGAGTTATATGATAGTTCTTTGTGGCACTTTAAATAATACAGAGACATAATTGGGATGAACATGCTTCCAAAAATACAGGTTAAGGTGTGCCATCAGCTAAAAGCAATGGGAATAGATGGCCTGCTTTGCAAAGGAGCGTGGTTCTTGAATCTATTTAGTTAATAATATTATGCTGACCTGAAAATATGATTTTGCTTTAATTCCTATGTTATCTAGTAAATAGGATTCATCTGAGATAGATCTATATCAAAAAAGATCATAGGCCAATAGGCTGATAACTTTCATAATATATGGCTAACTGTCATAATATATGATGGCAGTTTTAGTAGAAATATGGTCAAGTGATATTCAATATACTTGAATAAATTAATTCACGCATTAAATACCGCATATCCTTGAGTGTTTGAGCAGCTTTAGTATAGCTTTTCACTTGGAATACTGGGCTGTTGTAACAGCCAATTTTGCAAGACCCAATACCGTGCTTGGGTGTTAAAAATTGGAACTCATAGAATATGCATTCAAGTTATTACTCTTACTGAAAATAATAGGTGAAGGGCGATGAGCCAGAATGTTTTACTGCTTACCTGACGCCCCTTGTGTAGTTACCATGAACTTGCTAACTTATGCATTGTTTGGGTGCAGGTAACCAAAACATTCTCTCCTGGGCTTGTTTTCAGTTTGAATTGGTACAATTGGTGGACCACATGAAGAATGTGGCCATGGACCACGTGTAGAATGTGGCTATCATCAAAACATGGACAAAAGGGGTGAGATCTTCCCTATTTCATTATAACAGTGGAACATTGATAAAAATATTGCAGTGGCTAATAAATATGGACAGCTTAGAAGACTTATATGCTGATCTGATGTCGACTGAAAAGATTGTGCTTTCGAATCATGGTCCGGCAGATTGTCATGTTTCAAAAAGGAAAAATATTAAATCTTTTCATTTTGGTGTTTATGCAATGCCCTTAATGGCCTGCATTTGAATAAATGCTAACAGATATAAGGTTTTTAACGAATATAAAATTTTGTTGAGTTCAAAGGATTGAGAAACTACTGAAAACATTGTTGCAAAGAGAATTATTATGTTGGTGTATACAAAATATTAAAATTGCATCGGAATAGAAGATTGAAAATAAGTTGATATGAACATTGAATGGATATGAATATTGATTAAGTGAAACTGTACATGGAATTTCTCTCTAAGCTTATATGATAACTTTCACATGAGAAGTTTGATTGCATTTGTATTATTACTTATACATGGGACTAGGAGTACCTGATGTGGCCTGGCTTAAAACCCCAGGGTAGATATTGGGAAACATGTACTCACTCTGAACGAAGTCTTTTAATTGTTTTGTACATTAATTGAACATAGTCTTTGTGAGAACATAATCGAAGAAGAAAAAGAAAAAGAAAACAGGTGACAGCAGCGTACAAACATGGTGCATTCTTTCAAATTTGGCTGAAATCAAGTTCAACTAATATGAGTTTAGCATTGGTATGCAACCAACCTTGTGGAGCTTGCAAAATTTGGAGGTTGAATGTAAATGTAAGGTAGAGGGTAGGCTACATTAGTGATATACTTGACGTAAAAATACGGTTAAGGGTAGGGTCAATGGGGATTGGACTAGGCGTAAAAGTATGGAATCAGGTATTATTTTTCATCAACACCAGACTGTATACATAGGGGTTTCTATAGGGGGCGAGCCGTATACGGAGGGGTTTCTCCCGACCCCTGGAACGCACATGCCATATCCCTTTTACATAGAGGTGAACCCCCCGGGCTGCGGGGTCAATTGGTGGTTCATGTAAACGCGGTGCTTCGATTTGATTGAAGAAGGCAGTCCTTAGAAGATCGTGCAGTGATACTGGCAGTTGCAATAGTCATTGTTGCGTCCTTCTATCTGTCCGGCATTCTCTGGCCTGCCTCGACTGATCTTCCCTATACTTCTCACACTTTTCCTTCTCTAAAATAGGTTTGGTTTCTTTTCTTCTTTGGCAAAAGGTTTTTTTGTCCTTCTGTAAGCTGTTTCCTTTTCTGGTATAAGCCTACAAACCTCTAGATTTGCAATCCATTCCTATGGATTTCTTCTTGGTTTTTGTGGATTTAGGTCCTTCTAATCATTCCAATACCCGCTATAAAACCTTAGCTGCTAGACCATTTCTTTTCATCTCTCTCTTTGTTCTGTGGGACTTCCTTTGCCTTTGGCTCTCTTGTGCTCTAGTTCAGTTTCATATCTCTCTCATTTCTTAGTTTTTTCTCCTTCTTCAGTATCTGAATTTAGTAAATATTTTGCTGTGATCTTTGCTGGGAACGAGGTTTGTTGTGGCTGGCTTTAAGGTTCTGCATGTGAGCTTTGGAGTATGCTAGTTGATGAGCACATATTTCCGGATCTCTACTTCACTGGTGTCCAGTCCTCTATTTCCTTGGGTCAACAGGGCACTACTACAGAACTTAAAATTGCATATCTCGGTGAAGACCGTTCTGTAACATCCTTATGGTTTTTTGCCAGACAATGACAACCATCTCCCGCCTCCAGTCACAAGTCGAGGAGGCCGCCACCACGGTGCGAAGTGTCCAGATATCCAAAAGTTGCAATTGATATATCCAGGTATGTTTCATACTTCAAAAATACTGGATTTTAGATTATAACCTTATGTTGAGTTCTCAATCTCAAATGCAGTAAGAAGCTCAATCTTTTTGTCTTTTTTAAATAATTGCTATCTCCATTATTCCAAACATTCAAATATGGTCATTTCCAGGGTGAGATTCCATGCCAGAACATAGTAAAAGCAGTTTATGACCCTCAAATTGCAGGAATCTATTTATAAATCGAGCCATTTTTCTGTGGCTGGGGCAAAATTGATGAAATTAGTTGACATATACTCTACTTCAAAAAATCCGGTAGCATGTGGAACCGGAACAAAAGCATGTTTCACAACTGTCAAACGTCCTTGCCACCATTTCCTATCAAATTAAAGAGCATATTTCGCTTCATTTATAGTCATTCATGTTGCAAATCTTGCAATGTCAAAGGGATAAAAGTTCTCTGCTTTCAATGCATCTTATCTATGAAAATGCATAATTATGCAACTAAAAATTATACATATTGTTCCTTCTGGTAGTTAGAAATGACTAAGATAGAATGTCATTACAAAGAGTATTGGAAAGAGATTTGCTTGTGTGGTAGGACTTAAATAGTCATTTTCTTTCCCCGTCAGATTCTTTATTTCTGGTCCTCATGCTTTTAGTGGTATTGTTATTGATACAGGCAAGTTTATAGTTACTTTATATGGAAGTTGGGCGAGAAAAGGAGTAATTTTATGTACCTCCTGGAGCTTATATTACCTTACTTGGCTTGAAAGTCCAAGCTTCATTTCTTGGAGGTAATATAATCAAGTGAGACCTTTACAAGGTACAATGATTCGTTTTGCTTTGTTATATGGAGCTTTATTTAGTTTGAAAGTACAAACTTTATCTCTTAGGGTAACATATGTATGCAAGAAACTTACAACTCGCAGATGTTTCTGATCTAGACATGTGAGTTGCTTTAGACTAGTTTGGTCTAAGATAAACCGGTAGTTAGTATATTTACATGTGCTGAATAATAGAACATGCTGCCGTGCAGCAGAACTCATAATTTATGCCAACTGAATGTACTATAGTTTCATGACACATATAAGACATCACTAAAATAACCAACCTGCATTGCTAGAAATATCTGTTGCTCCCCTGCAATACATGAGTCGTAAGTTGAAGAAAGTTGTTATTGATCAGTTCTTGCCTAATAGGAGTGTTGGAGAAAATTGGCGTGGAACCTCGAATCCAATGTCTGGGGAAGTATAAGAGTTTTGGAAACACAATTGCACAAAAAGATATATCTGCAGCCAACAGAGAAATGCTAACAGCTATACTTGATGATATATCTTGTCACTGGCTTCAAGTAGTCTCTGCTTCAAGAGGTATTTTGGTTTTAGTTTATGAATTATTATGCAAATTATAAATACAAATGACATCATGTTATCTGAAAAACGATGTTTGCAGGGAAGACAAAAGAAGATGTTGAAAGCCTCCTTGAAGATGGTGTTGTTGAGGTTGAAAAGGTTAAGGAAGGGAATTGGATAGCTGATATAAAGTACGAGGATGAGGTAACATGTTCAAGCAAATAAAAGACACTATAAAATTTCTCGTATTCTGTGAATTTGGTTTAGGATTGATCAAGCTTGGTTGTAGACAATGCATACCATAATATTAGTTTAATGCTGATATTGTATTCATGCAACATTTTAACATAGAGCTGTTAATGCAAATAAAGTTCATTATGGATTGGGAATTTGAATGGATAACATCATGAAAGTGGCTACAGCACCAAGCAGATATGCATAGGGAAAGAGCCCCATTCATTTATCTTACCTATGATTGTCATGCATTTGACAGATCCAATGCAATGTTTTTGAGGGTGCTTCAGGCGACATAGCATTGACAGCGGATGGTGGTAAGCGGGGCCTCCCTTTCTTCCCTGAAATGTCTGAGGAAGTTGCATTGGTAAGTAATATTATATTCCATAGTCCTCACATGGCAAATTGAGGGTTCACACTGATTGTCTGCATGGGTTGAAATAAGGATATAGTACTATTTCCAATTGTTAATAGATGATATCAGGACTTAGGTGCAAGAAGTGCAAATTTGCATTGAGAATGCAACACATTTTTAACGACCTTGCATTAACATAACCAGTTTAAAATGCAAAAATTGATGAACCTTCTGCAGTGAATACTCTAACTGCCTGCAGCCATAGGCCAAATCATATGCTTCGGATTGAAACCGCACAAAAAAAATGATATTTATGAATACAAAGGCAAATTACTCCAGAAATTCACCTAATGCCTCTGATGAGCCTTGCAAGACCCTAAAAACCATTCAAAATAAAGTAAAAAAAAAAAAGTAGACCTTAAAAAACAAGTCTACATTTTCCATAGCCTTGCAAAATGAAAGTAAAAAAAAAAACATTGCCATGCAACAAAAAGTCTACTTTTGGCATAGCCATGCATTTATACCCCTATTTTAAATATATGTATTATATACGTATTATGTATCAACCAACCATTGTACTATTACGATATAGATACCATATATACTAGAGAAATAAAAATTGGAGAAATCAAAGAAAGAAGTAAGGAATAATATATATAAATAGTAAGAAAGTCATCATTTTACATTATAGCATTATAGTTATGATTTGGCATGGCGGCAAATAATATTGCCAACCGAAATTTGGATTCTAAAAAATTTCATTTGCTTGCTTTATGAAATTGAGGGAAAAAAATTTCCTCTTTTCTTTCTCTGATACTCCTAATGTCGATGACTGTGCGGCTCTAAATTGTGTCCTGAATCATCAGATCATGCCCCGAATTCATCAGATCATGCCCCAAATCAACTGGATTGGATCAATCGAATCCATTTGAGCAGCCAGAATGCATGAAACAAACTCGAATATGGAATCTTTGAATCGATTTGGGCAACGAAAATATAAGACAATGCTTCTTGCTGAAGAATGAAATTTCAGAACTGTAAACTCAGTCTGGGAAGAGATGAAATTTAATGATGTTCATACAATCTTTTATATGTTAAATATTGCGAGTGCATTGTTAGAAAACATTAAGGCTGCACATTGTTACTTTTATACTAACAATGTAAATGAAAGTCTAATTTATATTATGCCATGCAATTTGAAAGTCCATTTATTAGGAAGGAAGGAAGGAAGGAAGGAAGGAAGGAAGAAATTTTTAACGTCCACGGAACCCAATCGGGTTATGGGACCGAGAACAAAAAGAAGAGGGGCATGAGCCCCAATGAGAACCGGGGGTGAGCCCCTAACAAATCACAACAATGAGAACAAAACCAGCGGGCATAAGCCCAAGCAGAACTCGGGGGCTATGCCCCATGTCAAATAACAATATAGACAATAAAAGGAGAAGTTAAAAGCCAAAAAAAAGCGGAAACCAAAATGGAACCCATAAAGCAGGGGCTATCTCTAAATTGCCCACCGGATCAAGTGGCCGGTCTCGGATAATAGCTTTAGCCCCCTCGTATATGGCCCACTTCGTATGTAGGTGAGCCTCACGAACCCGACATAATTCTTCCTTTTCGATGCCTGCAGAATTTTGCGGGGGTGAGGTCTTTCGGGAGAAGGCGGTTCCTTTCAAGTGATTGCCATGCCGTGGGATGTGCGGTCTGGACAAGGCATCTCAAAAAGCGAACTAGTAGGTGCGCGGGGCGATGGGGTCGTCTTTGCTCCAACTTCGATGTCTTTGAAAGGATGCCCTGCACTGTATGTGCATCACTTGATGAAAAACCGGTCTACCTCAGGTGCCAGTAAGAGTGTCATTCACCTCTTCAAGACCTACAATGCGAGGCTCAGGCGGAATGTATGCTCTGTGGCTTGCTCGCGGCTTGACCGGGCTCGAATCTTGCGGGACCTCTGGCCGCACGATGGGCAAACAATTCTCGGTGGTGCTGTGTGGATCTAGATACCGTATTATCCTCTTGGGGCATGGCATGCACATGTACAGTCTTGATGGAACATTGCTATGCTTCAGCTTTTTTAGCGTCCTACCCGCAGCAATTATTTCTAAGAGCCGTACCCGACTATCTAAAGGTGGCGAGTAGATGTCTCAAGTAAAAGTAGCGGTAGATTGGAGCATCGCGAACTGATCATCAGTTAAGGGGGCAAGCAATGAATCCGAAAGCAATTCTGTCCAAGGTCGCAAACTAAAGATCTTTGTAGTCGACCGCATGAGGATAGGATGTCAGACCCCAAAAAAGGGGCTTGCGAAGGTAGGGTTCAATTGTGGGGTCATAAGGCTTATCAGAGGATGGCATGGGCACCTTAAAGAGATTCTTTGGATCTCCCTGGCCATGCGCTTGATCTTATGGGTCATTTTTTGACGCTGTAGCAGACAGGACCTGAATTGGGTAATGAATTTGAAATAGGAACAGGCCAAGGCAAGCAGAAACAGATAGGAGAATAGAGAGCGATATAGCTGGGCAGTAAAATCAATCAAACACAACCAAAGCAGACCTGGGCCTTCGATAGGAGGCTGCAGAGACAAGAGACAGGTGACAAAACCAGACCTGGGCTGCAGAAGCTAATTCAATTGTGCTGGCCGAACCGGAACCTGAAGCTTTAAATTTCAGTGCTGGGAAAGTTGGATCGACCTCCTGCCTTGATGCGCAGATGCTGGGAAAGTTGGATCGATCTGCAAGAAACGAGCCCCTGGAAACCAAAGCGGCCTTGAACTGGCGTTGGAGCCTCTGCTATTGCTTCAAGGGCTGGTGCCCAAGCGCCAAGATTCTGAGGCGGCGCCCAGGTGCCTAGATGCTGAGGCGGTGGCAGTAGAAGAGGAAGGTCTGGTGACCTTAAAAAAAAGGTAAGCGCAGCCCTTCAATTTCCAACCCTACTCTGATCTTAAATAGAGTGGACATATGTTTGAAGATCAATAAGACGCATGTTGGGCAATGGCCATATCTTCGCATTGGTCCAGGACAGGTCCCCATCAAAAACCCACAACAAGACGGAGAAATCAGAAGTGGGCACCCCATGAAAAGGTAAGAAAGCACAAAAATAAATCCAAGGAAACAAGTACATAGTAATAGACTATACAAAGGGTAAAAAACTGCGCAGCGGTCCCTCTATGCACTGTGAATGCAAGATCAGTAGAGGGTCTTTATAAATTTGAGCTTCAATGTTTCAGCACAAAGTTTTTTGTTAAGCTAGCTTATGCTGTTAATTAGAACCATCAAGCACGGTCAGTCATGCTAATAATGCGTGGACTGAGCTATAAATCAACGCATTAGGTGCTCAAATGCATGGAATATACAAAAGTTCACACTACAATTCCCTATGTCTAGGCTATAAATTAATGCATTAGATGCTCAAATTCAACTATGTAACAGATTTGAACATATATGAACATTGATGTTCAAAAGTGCATTCATGGCTTTTTCCTATCATTTAGTCCCATTACATTTGCAATTCATCTTACACATTCATAGATTTCTCCTTCAATTTTAATAGCAAATAACATGCACACAAAACAAACATGCATTAGCAACATTTAAGGTGTATAATAAGAAGGTCTAGAAATGATGCTCCTCAAGTTCTAGCAACTAAAGGCAGTAGAATGCTCTACTGTTCTGATATTATACAGCCAAATTAAAACAATCTTCAAGATCCACTTTTCATATAATCCCCTTTCAATACTAGCAGCATTGCTGGCTTCTGGGTAGAAGAAAATATCAGCAACGACAAAGGATAAGACATTGTGTAAGTACTTTGCATCCATCCGCATGGTAGGATAGATCTTAATAATGGTATAGAAAGGAAAGGAATGAGAAGAATAACAAAGAAAAATGGGCATTAGTGTGTGGCAAGTGAACAGCATGATGTAAAGGCTAATAGTACCAATCCTCCATCTCACATGGTTTATTGGCTTCAAAGATAGAAGAATGTATTAGGAATGACTTCACTCTTGATCTGAGAAGAACTAGCTTGCCAAGACCTCAGTTATCTTTTGCAGATCCCAAACCATACTTGGCTGCTTCCACAAGAAGTACATTTGACAAGAAAAGGCTGGGAGAACCAACATTGACATCCCATCTCTGTCAAGTTCCCTGATTACAGATGTTGAAGCTCCTTGCAAAAGTGACTGCTTTTTGGTCTGTTTCTTGTGCTCCATGTTGCATTAGACAGATCTATGCAAATTAGGGGACCCAACATTTCTGGCCTTCATGGAGGCCTGGGCAACAGATCTGAGCAATAGACGTAGTTGCACTACCATTCTTATTTATCTGAGCCCATCTTGTGAGTACACTGCATTCCACAAGTATTTCAAAACCAAATATAAGAGCATTTATAAGAGTGTGAGATAGATATCATGACAATTGATAACACAAGATGTATTTATAGGCTTTTGTCTTGGGAGATATTTTCCAACATTAGTGTAGTAAACTACCTACAATAATTGGATATTTGTATATAAATTGCTTACATCTTAGTGAGCCCATATTGTGAGTATACTCCATTCCATAGGTATTTCAAAATCCAAGTAGAAACAATAAGAACAAAATAAATTGACTAAATAATTCAATAAGAACAGACCACCAATAATTCAATAAGAACAGACCACCAAGAACAAATGCATGGAAAGAGCCTCTTGTAGGTTTGAACTCTGGGAGTAGTTGTTTGGTACATGTAATGCACCTTGCAATCCGTGTCTATATTTTTTATGATATTGCATAGACGCTTCAGTTTTTGCCATTTTAAAGCCAATTGTTTTCTTTCCTACTTTTATCTGGTATTCCCCTTGCATTATTTGGAGCTATTGTTTCTAATCACTGATGCAATAAAAAGACCTACTGTTGTTTATTACCTCTGGCAAGTATCTCCACGATTTTTGGCAACTATGATTTTTGGCTAGTATCTCCAATAGTTTTGGCATGTAGGAGTTTAGTATGTTGGGTCTTTAACAGACTCGAGAGGGACATTGTGGATGAACCAATTTACATTTTGCAGCACTAATTTTATTCTTATTTGGCAAAGACCTTATTCTTATTTGCAGAAACAATGGCCAGAGGCCCTTGATGCACTAGGCCCATCTCGTATTGCTCTTTTTCTGGCCATTTGTATTGAGTTTCCAGGTTTATGCTTCTCATGCAGTCAATTTTAAACAAGTTTAACTACCGTGGCATAATTCTGTGGCCCTTTTTTCTGCGATCCATGTGACCCATGTTCAGTTAGAGCAATTATTTTCGAATACATCTTACATCTTTCAGCCAACCTTGGTTTTCATATTCCGATCACTTGTTCTGCTGCCATTCTAACCTATCCCCTTTCTCTTGCTCTAGAGCAAGAATATGAAGACTTACAAGGCATTTTTTCTACACCAGTGGAGCAATGACCATAAGGGTAATTGATATGGTTTTCTTTAGCAGATGCATCCAACCTGGCATGGAAGGCTGAACTGGTTGTAAGCATACCATTTGAACTAAAAGGAGTTCGGCATGTGATGAGCTCTTTGTGTGAGATTCTGGTGATGGCGCCTTTGTTGTTATAGTACTACCACACTTGGAACTGCCTGAACTTCTGTCCAAAGATGAGGGATGTGGCGCTCCGAGGTTGCACCTAGAAACTCCACTGGGCTCAGACTTACCAAATAACTGGTCATTCAACCACCTGCATAGATATTGTAGAATCATCAAATTAATAGGCTGTGCTTGTGAAATAAATGAGTGGGTATTTGGAATTACTGGATCATTTGTTCATTAGACTTCAAGAGTTCCTAACTCTCCTGCAGTTTTCTTTCCAGATTTTCTTCCTGTACAGATAACGATGCACATATTATACTTTTTGATCAGAAATTGCACTTCAAAAATATTATTTGTCAAAATGCAGCTCTATTTACCTTTCTCTTCAAAGCCTCATTATCAGCTTTTAAGAGCATTATTTTCTATTGCATGGCTATGCTTTCAACTGAACCATTGTCAACAATAGCTTGGTGCTTAAGAAGGAGTGTATCTTGTTGGGAGAGAAGTTCAGTCTTTGCCTTCATCTTTGTTTGATGCAATTGCAACTCTTCCTAGAAAAGGGCCTAGGATAATAAGTGCGAAGCACACATGCAAGAAGGATGTACAAAAACGGATCAGAAAATGAATCTGAAACCTCTCAATCAAATGATTGCATTTACACATCTCTGCATTAGCAGCAGCTTTTTCTTCTGCACGCCATGCTGTTGACTGAGCTTCTTTCAAGGATTCTTCAAAGCCATCCCTAAAATCTTGAAAAGATGGCTGGTTATTAAACTAATAATATTGTGGTCATATTATCGCATCGATCCGAGACATCGGATCGCCATTCTAGAATGGGACGAGCATGCATGTCATGCATGCATGCGGGCGGCGCATGCCCGTTTTTGGTTGGGAGTTCGCTTATTTGGTAGCGTTTACGCATCCACGTCTCATCGGCGGCTTCCTCTTCTCTCGCCAGTACCTTATTCTCTTTGAATTGTTTCCGGGCGAGGGAGGGGCTTCTTCCCTGGTTTATGGGTTTAGCCAATTTATCTTTCTTGCTATCCTTTACCGGCCTTTGGCCTCGCCCACGTGACCTTAAGTCCTCGATCCTAGTTTGTGGGGGGCGTTCTATACGGTAGTCGACGGCGGTTTGTTGGTTTCTTGCGAGTCCCATTCTAGAATCGCGATCGATCCGGAGACATCGGATTGCCATTCTAGAATGGGACAAGCATGCATGTCATGCATGCATGCGGGTGGCGCATGCCCGTTTTTTGTTGGGGAGTTCGCTATTTCGGTAGCGTTTACGCATCCGCGTCTCATCGGCGCTTCCTCTTCTCTCAGCAGTACCTTATTCTCTTTTGAACCCACCACCCCCCTTCTTTGTTTATTATATTTTGTACAAGTTCTATTTATCATGTTTTCCACCCCATTTGGGTGATGCTTTCAACTATTTGGGTGATGCTATTCTCCGGTATGTTTCTCGTTTTGTTGTGTTGGTGATGTGCATATGCGCGGGTTGGCGGCGGCATCCGTTTCGACTTCTCCATGCGGGGGTTTTTGGGGCGATTCTATGCCTTACGTTTGTCTAACCCCCTTGCGGGAAGGCTTATCACTAGGGTTTTCCTCGAAAACCGAAAAGGGGGTTTTTAATCCGGTGATAAGCTTTCGCAGTACATCAACCACTCATCTATTAGCATTTTATTTGTTTTGGGGTCCAAATGATATAATTGGATTTTCCCTTTTATTTTTCGTGGGTAGTTCGCATGTGTGCGGCTACCCACTGTCCACTATTGTAGAAAATCTGCTGAGATGAATAAGAAGCCTATCTATCGGGCTTGTATTATCTATCAGACTTGTATTACCTCAATGATATATGATATTCAAGTTGTTTAGAATAGTTTCTTATCATTTCACTTTTATCTGAACCTGAATTTTCATAGTAAAATCATAAAATCAGAATCCAAAGAACCGGTCGTATATAATTTAGACATGGACATGATTTAAAGCTCGTACTTATTGTATACTAACTTCTTGTTCTAATGTATTGATTTGAATAAGATGTTGATGCAGCATTTTTGAAGCCTCCTTGTTCTCTTCAGTCAAGCTCTCATTCTTTGCACAAACAGCTTCACACTCCTAAACAAAACTCCAGCATATGAGAGGCAGGTTTAAAATGTCAAAGAACCTATCTTATTGTCTAGAATACAATACCCATTGGCTCTCTTCTAGATCTTTCACGGTTACTAACCTGGTCTTCAATTCTACAACTTGCATTTCTAACACGTGCTTTGTGTCTGTTAAAAGACGTATCTGTCATAAGAAAGAAGCAACGCATTAGCTCAATCTTTAGCAGCATGAATACAAAGTTTGGTAAACACTAGATTTTGGTTAATATGCCAAGGTCTCAAAAGCTATTGTACCTCTCTATCCATACTGGTAGCATCTCGCTGGTGATCAGAATCTTCACCCATCCAACATTCTAATCTTAGACGCTCTTGTTTGAGTTTTTGCTTCAATGCATTAGTTTCTTGGAATGCCTGCAATTTATAGCTCTTAGAGATGTTAAGAAGTAGTAAAGGCTGATTGAATGCAAACCTTTCTTTCTCATTTGCCATCTCCTGGAGGTGTTGAGATTTCAGTTCGGATATGGTATAAGCTTGTGATTCCTTTATATCAACTAATTCACTGCCAAATGATAAGAAGTGAGATCCAACAGATTTTTTGACTTAATCTTGGTGCCAAAAATAGAAAAATACCATTTTAATCTGGTAATATATGCCAATGCAGTTTCTAAGGCCTCTGATGACTTGCATAGTTTCTCATGACTGTCACTACTTGCATTCTGTAGAATGGCATCTCCTCAGAAGCATACTCACATAAATGCACAAAAAAGAAAGGCGAAAAGGGTATCAGTTTATATTCAGCTAGTCTGCTGGCAAGATAGTCTTTCATGGTGGAATCATTTCCTTGGGAAAAGCATAGGGAAAGATGACTCAATTGAGGGTTGCAATATTGGCCAAGGAGATCAAGGCAGCCAGAATCGGAATGAATATGTATTTAATTTAGATGTCTCGCCACTGGATCGAGGTCTTGGGTATGCAACAAACGTAACAAAGACAAACACAATAATGAATGAACCGCTTTGCACGATGGGTCGGCCAGATAATCCACCCAATTAAGGCATGGGATCCAAAACTCCGGTGCTGCTTCAATCTCGGGAACCGAAACATTAGAGGCCCATCAGCTTGCAAAGAATACAAAGCATTAGAGCAAACGATACCAAGCATTAGAAGAAATAATTGAGCTAAAAAAACTAACCGGCCATGTAAAGCGCCTCCACGAAGGCCGAAATGTTGGGTCCCCTAAATTTGCATAGGGAGAGAAACGGTAGAGGAAGTTGCTAAATCCATTCTTATCTCCAAGTATATTGTTCCAAATTATATATAGGCCTGCTGAAGTACCAGTAGCCGCTATCCAAATTGAAAGTTATTTGGAGATATCGAGTCGGCAAGATTTGAGCATTCGAAGGAGGGAAGTCTCAATTCTTGTAGCACGATTATATCAGCATTGTATTGCCGCAGTTGTGCAATAGCCCATCTCCTTTAAGACGTCCTTTGATTCCTCTTAGATTCTAAAGCTAGGAGATCCACATCATCAGCATAGATCAGTTGCTTAGTGATGTAATATGGAAGTTAAACCCCATTGCCTCCATTATCAGCAAGCCATCTCTCCAATTGATCAACGTACAAGCCAAACAGTGTGGGAGAGAGAAAACGTCCTTGGCGGACCCCGATACTGCTCTCGAATGATTGGCCCGCTGGTTGCAGTCGGCCTGAGCATGTCTCATATAACACGTACACCGCGTTATGCAGTTCCACGGGGACGTCTAGCCATTGCAATCTTGTCCACAGCTTTCCCCGAGGCACAGTGTCGAAAGCCTTGGTGAAGTCTATAAAGCAGCAATACATATCTTGTCGACAGTTCCTGTTGTCCTCAACCAGAGTTTGCAGCATGAAGATGTGGTCAATGGTTGAGTGTCTCGGCCTGAACCCTGCCTACGTGAGTGCCGGCACCTCTGCTGCCTCTGCCCATCTTCTCAACTGCTGCTCGAGGATCCCCGCGAGGAGCTTTGCAAACACTGAGTTGATCATGATGGTTCAGTAATTGGCCGGGCAGTGCGGGTCTCCTGCTTTGTAGATTGGGACAATCCTACTAGTGGTCCACTGGAAGGAGGGGGAGGGGGGATTCCCGCAATGCTTTGTTGAACATGGCGGTTAATACCGGTGCCATGGATGGTCCTGCCCTCTTGAGTAACTTCGCCTGCATGTCATCAAGTTCTGGCGCTTTTCCATTGGCTAAATATTGCAGCCCCTCAGCTACATCCGCCTCTGTGATTTTCAACCTTGGGCCGGGGGAGGGGTATCTTTGCCCCATGCACCCTGAGGATTGTAGAGAAACTCTTGTAGTTATTGCCCCCCTTTGCTTTCGAGGGTGATGTGTTTCCTATGGGCGGCTAGCGGCCTTCGAGACTCCCGAGGAGAAGGTCACGGGATGGCATTCGGGAGGAAGAACATTTCTGATGATGGGAATGTCTTTGGGCTTTCAAGCCTTAAGGAAAGCGCGCGGTAATGCCCTAACCGCATCAGGCGTGGGAGCGAGGATCGTAACTTACGGGACCATCGTTTGCGTTCCTTGCACTCAATCAAACCACCGTTACGGGGAAAGGTCGAGGCTCAGAGGGTTAGCCGAGGGGCTTCTCCCCAAAACATCTTTCTATAGCGGCGGGGCGTCAATGAGCACCTTGCCCACTTTTGCTCCAGTGTTAAGCACTGTGAGATGCTTGCCAGGTCCTCAATGAGCATTTGGGAGTAAGTATAAGTGTCCTCATAGTCCAGTCTGAAAAGCTCAGTTGCAACACATCATCTGCCAAAGGGTCAAATCTCATGGGTCATTCCGTGCCAGTGCGTGCATTGAAGTCCCCAACGAGCATTATACCACCCACTGCTTGTGCTGTTGTATATCACCATGTAAATCGACATAGGGCTCCAACCTATCCACATCCAAGTGGGTGTGATACAAGTTGCTCTCTGCATGTGGGAAGTAGCAGGCTGCCATGAGAAGAGGGCTACCACTGCAGTTTTGCACGAGCACCTGCAGGTACCTGTTATGCTTGTCTGTCTTGCACAGGGAAACTAACTGTGCCAAGGCTGTCTGGTAGTAGCAGGCGACCTCCGTATCCACGCTTTCCTATGCATTCATTGAGGACAGAGTAGCGCTGGTATTTTGACAAGTCGGATAGCCTATGTCTAGCATGCTCCCATGTTTTCATGAGGAATATGAAGTCCATATCGATGGCAACCGAGTTGAGATTGTCCTCCTTCTGCCATGGAAAGTTCTGACAATTCCAAGAGACCATGCACAATCCTATTTGCTAGCAGGAGCTGTAGCTGTAGCACAAGGAGAAAGTGGTGGTGGAGGCGGGGCGGCATGTGGCGTGCCGGCACTAGCAGTTGGGGCCATTGGAGCAGGATGTGCGACTGGGGTCCCCGCAGAAGGACCTCGAGGTTTTGAGGTATCTGCATCAGCGTTTGGTGGTCGGAAGATCAGCATCTTCCCCAGACCAGCCCTACTACTCCTTCCTGTTTGCGGATACTCTTGATTTTCTCCAACTCGTGTCTGCGGTCCTCCTTTTGTGCTGGAATCAGATCCCGGTCCACGTACAGGGCAATCCCCTTCAATTGCATGCCTTGGCACAGGATGGTTGCATGCTCTTTCGCGTCCCTGACTGTGAAGATGACCACCTCGAGACAGTCAATGCATTGGACTCCATGGCGGCTTGCCTTAACAATGTGTACGGGCATACGGATCTGTGTCTGGATTCGGTTAATGAGGTGCTCTCCTGCCTCTTCTGTCGGGCCGCGCACAACCACATTGTGACTCCTGCGTCTCCGCTTCTGGAACTCTGAGGTGGCCGGGCAGGCGCTGTTTGCGGTGTGCGGGGTTTGGGTTGTGGCCTGCGCTGGGGTGGTGGTGGCATGGGACAACTTGGTGATGCATCAGTTGGTCGCTCTGGTTGATGTCTTGCAGGCTATCGGGTATGTGGGTCTGCCATGTCTTGTGTTGCGGCCTTTGCTTTCTGAAGTCGGGAGCTCAGCTCCCACTAGAATTATTGTTGCCTTGCCAACAGGGAAAAAATTAAGCATACTATATATTTTTTCATAGAAAATGGTTTGGCTATTTTTCAAAATTTTACAGTATTTTATGATATCCATGTGGTTTAAGTTAATATTATCATTATATATTTGGACTTGGCAAAACTTTTGAATTAAGTACTAGAAAACTTCACTTGGCTATTTTTTCTAACTGGACAAAGTAAAAAATATAAATTCTATAGCTTTAGATATATTGTACTACAATTACAAATAATAATCAACAATCAAGGAAGATACAATAATACTAAAAAACTTTTAACATAAGTTCATAACATAGCTTATAATATTCATAGTCTGAACTACATTCAATGCAACGACACTTTCTAGATATGATGATCAAATTGCACTTATCTCTAACCCTTTAGATGTTATGCAACCAACTCGGGCATCTAAAGGGATATTAGCCATCTCTTATAATTCCTTTTTGAAGATGCATACGTGGTATATGTAATAGCAATTCATAGTTTGAAAAAATACTATCACTGATGATGGTAGTTGGGGATGTGTAAAAGTCTATAATAAGAATTAATTTTTGTTTGGCTATTAATGATTTAATATATAACTATTGTAATATAAAAAAGGGCTAATCCTTTTTTCTTTGAAGAAAAGGGGGAAAATATTTTGGCTAATCCTAAAAAATAATGGAGCACCTGTTTTAACTATGGCTATTTTTTATTTTTTTTAAAAGAAATCTCCCTTCATAAGAATCGCCGCAAAAATTGTCTAGATCACAATTTGGCTATTAATAGCCACTAATTTTTTCCATGCTTGCCAATTCATGTGCGTATTGCCGCAATTGAAACATCAGCACATTTGGGCATCCTCTATTGCGTCTGAACCTCTGGCAAGCTATAAATGCTTTTCAAAACAGCTCCAAGCTGCATATTTTACCGTTTCGGGTATCTCAAAATATTTGGCAATAAATTCCCTGAAGAAGAGGTAGAATACTAACAACTACTCACATTATTATTAGAAGCACCAAAATGCTTAGAAGCATCAAAATGCAAGAAGCTTTGAAGCTACGAAGCCATGTCTGGAAAAGCGGCGAGATAATTCTGGAGACATTTTCGGAACCTTTTCGGAAAACATTTTGCGATAAAAAATAAAATTTCATAACTTTTTATAATTTAAGTTAAGTTAAATTTAACTTAAGTTTATTAACTTTTAATTTAACTTAAGTTTATAAAAAGTTAATTTAAACTTAAGTTAATAAAAAGTTAATTTTATTAACTTTTAAGTTAATCAACTATTAACTTTTAATTTTATTAAAAGTTAATTAAAAGTTAATAAAAATTAAAATTTCCAAATGGTTAAAAGTTAATAAAATTAAAAGTTAAATTTTAATTTCCAAATTAAATTTTAATTAATTTTAATTTTTAAGTTAAAAGTTAATTTTAATTAAAAGTTAATAAAAGTTGCAAAAGTTAATTTTAACTTTTAACTATTAACCATCATTCAATTAAATTGGGATTATGTCTTAATTTTGGGATAAATTTTATATTGCACTTTTTTAGTAACTTTGTTAAATTCACTTTTTTAGTAACTTTGTTGCCCTTAGACTAGAATAGACGTTAACATATAATCACACACGGGAATATAAATTCACACCTTAACTTCAAATTACAAAATCATATATCATGAAACTCAAGTAGTACACAACTTTTATTAAAAGTGATTGATACATAGTAACTGTTTATCATTTTTCCACCAACATCCCCAAGGATATGAGAACCTTATTCCTTACATCCTGAGGTATTGTAACTCTCGGGCATTTGTTTTACTAGGAATAGTTTTTGGAGTCCATGAGTACAATACGGTTTCAATGTCTAGCCAAAGATCGGGATCACTAGGGATTTCTCCTCCACCTCTTTGTCCAACAAATCTGAATATCTTTCTTTATCGGTGACATTACTCAACTGATGTCTTTGGACACCACCATTCCACGCCAAGACCTTATTGAAGTTAACATCACCTTCTTTTTGCAAATATCCGAGATAGTCCATCCCAACCACCTTTGGATAGGTCTCTAGATCTGCTTTGGTTTTACTACTACAAATTGGTGGCACTCCACGTCGAAAGAGAAGGTTCATAACAATCCATGCCTAGATATTTTGGCCTATCCTTCTTAGGACCAACATAGTGTTTATCAGATTGAGGGAGGAGCATATGCCTTTCACAATGCTACTAATGGTACCATCATCTTCGTCGCACCAAAACTAATGTTTTCCACTTACTTTTAGGGAACCACCCTTCCAGTGCCTGCGAGGATGTGTCTACCTCATCCAACAAGTTGATCACCTTCTTCCAATAATCTATCAATGCGATTAGTCTCATCTGAATTAGTTTGCCAATGCTTGATGTAATCATTGATGCCATCCTTAGTCAAGCCCAATTGCTTGACTTCTTGATTAGTTTTAGAGCTTTTGGTTGACCGAGGGAGGTATCGAGGCTTGCCATTTGCATCCCTGCGCGCCAAGGCCACTGCCCCCACCTCTCCACTTCTCCTCCTCTGAAGGTCTCATTTTCCATTGCATGATTGGAATCCCTTCTCTCACCCAAAAAAGTGAATTGAAGAGGTCTAGAATGACCTTCCATGTCGAGCATAACCATCCACAAAACTCTTCCCGGGCACTTCTTCTATGATAGATCCTATAGGAGATGGATTTGTACATCCATGAAATATTTCCAATAGCACTGGGAAAGTTGGTAACCCGGGTCATTGCCTCTCAATACATGACTATATTTTCCAAACAATGCATCCACATCCTCATGAGTATGTCGGGCATTAGGAACCCCAAATTGACTCTTTCAAAAATACCCACGGTTGTTAAGTGGGATAGGAAAGAAAACATCCACCTATTCTTATTTTTGACCAAAGACAATTATCTAGTTGCAAGAGGAGCTTTTCTGGGCGGATCTCGAGGGTTTAGCACTGAGATGTTGAAGCTCCAACATGTTCATTAGGTCCATTCCTCCTAAATCTTGCCTTGCTAAACTTTTTCAATACTATTAGGGGTTCCATCCAACAATGCACTATGTAGTGCCCGGCTAGGCTGTAGGATCCTGTAGGTGACCATTGTAACCCTTCTCATAGTTTCTTAAACACCTCATGATACTCCCAATGTGAAAATCTGGACCATCACTCCACAACTCTAAACTGAAATGGCCATAATAGGTCCGGGAGGACTTTGCCCATGCAATATTGCCCCAAATCATTGAAATCAAAGGGTATGATCTTCCACATGACTTAGGAATGTACTTGAATTGTGGAAGACAAGTCTTGTTGGTCCATTTTATCATGTATAATACATAGATAGTTATTAGGTTCCATTGCGGATAAGGTCCTCCACATCCAATAAGTTGATCTACATGATAGTTGATCTCATCATATGGTCCTTCATATGTTCCTTTATCTTTGCCCTTAGACTTGGTTGCACTGGTCTTATCTAGTGTCTCCTTCAAATTTTAGCACATAAATTGCACTTGGCAAAAGTTGTTTGAAGTTGCTATGGTCACATGCTTGAAATGCTTATTCCATAGCCTACTAAAACTGGGTTGGGATATAGAGGCCACTCCAAGTTCAGAAGCAATGCATTTATTTCCCTCTAATATGCTCTTTCCCGGGTACAATGGGATGGCAATCTCTTTTTTCAACAATAACTCTACCCTGTTCATCCTTCTTACTCTTATGTGGCATGTTTTCTGCATTGAAATCCACATATCTTTCAAATATTTCCTTTGCAGCTATAGTTCTTGAGGTAGGCCTTACCGGGCGGGTGTTCCCATGCAATGCAATTTTACTACCATTTTCATGTCTCTTTTTGCGGTTATTGCCAAGAAGAGGTTGGAATTCCATGTATAGCCATCCATGCTTTTGAACATATCCACTTTCCATTCAATGGGAATCTTTTCTTCTTTGATCTTTCATCCACGAATTGCATAGCCAAATATGGTGTACATGAAATTCCTCCCTGCTATCACACTTATGTTCCTGATATGTAGCTCTTGCTCCCACCAACTCCTCTATTGTGAACATTCTAACACAAGAAGCCCAACAACATTCACCTCCTCTAACCTTCATCATAGCTTCAGGAGAACAATCATAATCGGAACTTGCATCTTTTTTGGTGGGATAATGTTTGAAAGTTGGAAGTGGCCTCTTGCTACATCAGGTGAACATTGTTGACAATGGTTCTACATCTATAGGAAACGTGTAGTTCCCCCTCCAGGTTGAATCATCCCTAGGCCATGCAACAATAGTTGGAACCTCTAGTTGCTTCACACAAGCTAGGCATTCTTGTTTGCCTGAACCCTTTTCCTTCCAATTGTCATATAATTTTGAGATTGCCACACCTAACCTGTCCTCCCCTAATCTTTCATCATTCACTTTGCATTGATAGGATCTGCTAGAACAATAATCCCTTCTCCTCTCGCCTCTGCATGCATGCATGCAGGATCTTGACCTTTTGTTTTTCCAATCTAATCTCGAAGTATAAAGTACAATTTCCTTTCCTTTGGCATCATCCTTTTCATTTGAGGCCTTTTCCTTTCCTTTGCCATCATCAACATCATTTGGAGTCTTTTTCCTTTCCTTTGCCATCATGAACATCATTTGAGGTATTTTCCTTTCCTTGGCCATCATGTTCATTAGTTGGGGATTTTTTCCTTGCCTTGATCCGGCATCATTAGGGGCTTTATTTTTAGCATTTGCATGCCATTGACCTAGAATGCATAAAAATATATAGTAAGTTAGCATATCCAAATAACCTCTCAATAACATGTTCATAAATGAAAGCCTCATATGTCTTATTCTATTTGATCATTCTATTTATATAATGGGATTCCCAAGTTATTTTCCTCAACATTATATATAAATAAAACCCTCTACTTATTAGCCTTATAACTTGTATCCTATAATAACCTTTGTAATAAATTTTAACCTTGTAAAGGGATAACCCTTATGAGGGTTAACCTTAAAAGGTTAACTTAACCATTAAAGGGATAACCTTGGTATCCTATAATAACCCTTATAATAAATTTAACCTTATTATTACAAAGGGATAACCTTGGTATCCTATAATAACCCTTATAATAAATTTAACATTGTTATTACAAGGGATAAAATCATGGTCCTTAAAACAATTAACCCGTGCAATAAATTTTAGCGGAAGTTATAATGTTGTGATACGAAATTTTAGGCGGATTATTATTTCAAGTTAGCATTAGTTTTGAACTTTTCTCTCTCACTTTTAAGCTTCCAATTCCGGGCATTTTCAGGCTTCCAATTTCTAAAACTTTACGCTTCCAGTTTCTTCTCGACTTCTATTTGCTTCAATCGCTACCGGCTTCTATTATGCTTCAAACTTGGCTTACGCTTCAATCTGGAGGCTTCGTCTATCGCTTTTGAACTTCGGCTTCTATCGCTTTTTATCGTTTTTATCTGGCGGCTTTTCGGCTTCTACAATCTGTTTTTATCTGTTTTATCTGCGCTTCGAGTTTTTCTGCTTCTACAATCTTCGCTTTAGGTTTTCGGCTCAAAGGTTTTCGATAAAAGGTTTCTCGACTTCGACGCTTTACTACGCTTACGCTTTAAGCTTCGGCTTCTATATGCTTCCGGCTTCTATATGCTTTTTCGGCTCAATACAAGGTTCTATACAAGGTTTGTAGGCTCTATACAAAGGTTTTCTGGTTTTGGCTTTTCGACTTTGAATAACTTTGGTTTTGTGTTAAAAGCTTCTGATGGAAGCTATTGCTTTTTTCTCCAAATTAATTTTGCTATTGCTTTTTTCGGCTTCTTAAGGCTTCTCGAATCACTTCTTAAGGTTTCCGGGTTAGTATTTCTTGTTATTTACATAAAGTAGTTATTTTCCATAAAGCATGTTATTTACTTTTACATGCATCGGTTCTATTTCATATCATATCGTTCTCTATCATATCATATTACTCTATCCGTTTCTATTTCATATCTGATCTATGATCTTGCTCTATGATCTAGATCATAGATCATAGATCACGATCTTCACTCTAGCTCTTCCTCTATCGTTTCTAAATAATGAACTAAAACAATGAACTAAATATTGAACTAAACAAGGAGTATTATTATTATATATCCGCTCTAAGCGGCTTATATTTTGAATTTTGGATTCTCGCATTCGCGCAGATTACTCATTATGCATTTTGTTAGAATAATATGTTGGAATGGGAGAAATCGCTTTGGCGCATTTCTATTTTGGGTTACGTTTTCCACTAGGTTAATCAAATCGCCAGTAGCGTTTTAGTTTGGCATTTCAATTTCATACGGCTCTATACAAATCGGCGCCGGCGGCGTGTGAAATAGATCCAGTGCTAATTACTTTCTCTCGCTCTAGTGCCATGGATTTTCCTTATGCATGGACCGGCTGGTTCAAATACACTGGCGGTTCTAGTTCCCCTCGGCGACCATCAACTCACGGCGGACCTCAGTACAAGATATTACTTGAGTGTGCTGTTCAAAACGTTCAAAGAGAGTTGGAGAATCCATTAGACAGCCTGTATCAGGGGCCATGGGTACACTTCCATCGCATCTATGGACATATCGGACTCCTCATGCTCTTAGTAAGGCTCATGCCAACAAATAAGTACAAGGATTTGATTTATAGTATCGGGGATCGATACAACACTCGGTTTGGAGACTACATCCCTCGGGAAAGATGAGGATCCCGCCATATCGTGGTGGTTCGGGTGGGACTTCTTGCGGGATTGGGCGATGAAGTGGGCTGTCTCGACATATTGTAGAGATAGAAAGAATTCGGCCGGCGATTTTTGGAGAAGAAGAAATGTACATAACTTTTTTTGAATATGAATACAAACTTCGCTTTGGCGTAATTTTGCACTATACTTTTCTCATTAGTTTATTTTTTTTTTTATATGCAATGTCGAAAACATTGAATCTGTGATGCCCCTCCCGGCCCAAGTGACCAACCCCAAGAAACTACATATTTTTATTAATGTGTAGTTTCATGGGGTTGATATGATCGGCTAAAGAGCATCAAAGAATACAAAGTTCACAACATCAATGCCAGATGATATGATATATTCTTTTTTTGAATATCCAAATATACATACCTTTTTTGACGCTTTTGGCCATGCTACAAATGTGCCCACGCCACCAACTGACGCCAACCGGATGTCTTCTTGGAAGAGCCTCATCTTCATAATTGCGGTTTAGAATAGAAATCTTATAAACTTGTTCCAAGAGGAACACCATGACACATAGAACTTGGATTCAAATCTTGATTTTTTACACAATCCTACTCTACGCTTCAAGTTTCTTTGTTAAAAGATAGCATTCTTCTCCCATTAATCGATAAAGAACCGTAATGCATTGTAAAAAAATAGAGGACTAAAAATTGAGAACAAGAGAATGCATTCAATTCACCATAGTTCGACAGACATCGAATGGGAATTGAAGGCGCCTCGATCGAATGGATTGAAGGCGGCTCGATCGATCGAATGGGATCGAACGGATCTTGGGCCTCGATAGTCGATTGTTCTTGGCCTCGATACTAGGAATGATCTTGGCCTCGATAGTAGGTGGCCGATTAGGTGGTAGTAGATTGCCACATATTTTCTTGAAATTAATAATTAATTGTTATCTTGAAATTGCACTAAAAAGAAAAACACAATTTAAATTTGTAAATGAGCCGGGACCGGGCGGGTTAATTAAATGCGGTATAAATTTAAAAGGACGCTAATTTGAATTTACGGGTTGTAAATCGGACGGCCCTAGATTATGAACGCATACATATAAGTTTAAACCAAAACCCCGGATCTCATACTATCCGCACTTGCGGTTCTATGGCGTCTAGAGGATCGCCGGGCCGAAGGCCGTAGAGGTGGGCTTACGACTCAAAGCACAAATCCAAGCACGGAGGTCACGGAACAAGCGTAAAGTTTTGATCCAACAAGCCTCGGTAATTGATCTGTTTTTGTTTTGTAATTGATTTCGCGGTCCCTTTTATTGTTAGGTTTCTAGGATGTTTTTCAACCGCGTATTTTCTCGTGTATGCATTGTCTTCGTGTATTGTCTACCTTTCATATTGTTTTACGTGTCATTTCTCTTGCTTTTTACTACCTTGTTTTTGTGTGTTTTTGTTATAATCTTCTCCTTTACTCTCGATATGTTTTTGTTGGAACAATTCTCCATTTTGTATAATGTAGACCGTGTAAGTCTTTACTTCTCAGATTCTCCAGTTCTTTTGACAAGTCTTTTTGTAGCCTAGTATGTCTCTTATAAAAGAGAAGTGTCCAGAGGGTCCCCTCTTAAGAACTGGCTCACGGTTGATTTATAATTATGAGTGGTTTTGGTTGTCTCGCTACTTTCCCCGCGTACAATTTATGTTTTTGAAAGTAAATGCGTTTATGAAAACGCGCTCGTAGCGATTTCATTACTCACCACATGATTGTAACTTTCGGGATCTTCTAAAAATGTGAAAAAGAAAAGCAAAGCGCTACTAGGTCCGTGGACATCCGCAGAAAAAAAACTAAGACGGATGAAGATGTATCGGGTTGCGGATTTGGCACACGTTAGACCATTGACGATAACGAATCAGGAAATAATGAAGGCTCGTGTAGAGCCTCCATGTCCGTAAGAAGATCTACCGTGAGGGCTCAATGGTATGTGGAGATCTTCAAGACTAGCGGAAAGATGATCCGATTTTCATGTCTAGAGTTAAGGAAACAGATCAAATGAAGAAACAAGGTATTTCGATCACATCGCTTAAGAACGGGGCGATTCTTACCGTTCCGTATTACTTGAAGCCGGGTCGAAAAATAAAAAGTATTGAAGAAGTTAAATGCTCGCAGTGCTAGTTCCTTTAAAGAGCGCCCTAAGAACGGATGAGGCCGCTAGATAACCTCTTCAAATTTGGTCGGGTCGTGGTGATCTATTGACACCAAAAAATATGTGAAGGTCTCACCGAGGAGAAGAGCAATCAAGACAAGGGCCGCCTAGTCCGGTACCTACAAGCTTTAAAAAGAGAAGGAAGATGCAAGTTCTAGAGCGAGGAAAACACCAGACGTTCTAGGCATTTACGATATGACTAGTGATGATGACAAGGCGAGACGGTTAGAGGCCATGAGCAAACTCAAGAAATATGTCAGACAAGTATCCATCGGGCCTTAGCTTCACGATCCTATCCATGTCGGCGAGGCTTTTCAGGTCCACGAGGCTATGTTTGTCGGCCCAGAAGATTTGACAAGCAAAGACGCAAATGGAAATAGTCGACAAAGATGATAGAAAACCCGGACCGGTGCAATCTTGGGAGATGTGGTGCCTTTGGATATGAAGGCGAAGAAGGTGTTGATATGGAATAAACTTTGAAGATTTAACCGGCAACCTCGATATTCACTTCATGATAATAGATGGCCAGCATTCAAATGGAGGCGGTGAAGGTTTTGATCGGTCAAGCACAAAAATCGAAATCGGTTATTCTATAGATCGTATTCAATTAAAATTGCCGATTCCTCGGTGGCTCCACAACGGCCAGCGAAATTAGCCTGAAATCGGTAGCGCCATGAATGACATGGGAAAGACATTCTGTCATAAAAGGTATTTTATGTTCCACACATAAGCGTTAAATCGGCAGCGCCCGCCAGCGTTTAAGCTAATCACGTATTTACAAGAAACCGCGCCGGGCGCGATTTCTTCATATGGTCTGCATTTTCTAAATACGTGATTAGAAAAGCGGCGCTGCGCTGCGTTTTATGTTGTTATTTGTGTGACGGATTTACAAGCCGGCGCTGGCGCCGAATTCTTCAACATGAAGAAAATCGCCAGCGCCGCGTTTCTTTGTAAATACGCGTGATTTAAAAACGCGGGCGCGCTGGCTTTTATATTGTTACTTTCACGACCTGTTTATTTTTTTTATCTAACGGCCCATATTTTGCAGTCCGTATGTGGAGCAGTTGCGGCACGCTCGTAACCAATGGATCGAATATGGAAAACCAATGCCGACCAGACAAGGGCAATCTAAGAGTGCCGAATTCAAATTACTAGAAAGGACACCGTACAAACCATAATACAGGACAAGAACAAGGCCACTAGATCAAAAGAAGAAAAAAGGGGATGCACAAAAGTTGGCCGGGCACGTAAGAGCAAATCCGCGGTGCCCAAAGGATGCCCGCAGAAGATTGTTTTTCTTCCCGACCGTGTATGGGAAAAAGTGGAACGAATTTTGGGACGCCTTATTCGAAAAGAAGTTGCCGATTCGTATGGCAGGTTTCCTCCGCAAGATACGTCTATTTTTGATATAGGTATCACAGAAATGAGAAAGGCACAAGGATTGGATGATGCAGAATTAATCTCTGTTCTAGATAGTTGCATCAGAAAGGAAGTTATCTACAAGAAAACGTCTGCAGCAAAGCACTTGACATCTTTCGAAGATGCATGCGAATCGATAAAGAATATGAAAGTCCTGAAAAAAGCTGTTGGTGAAGAACTGCAAAGGCTCTCAGGAGACATGATGTTATCAGAGATAGGCTTAATGCAAAAGTACAAACGATCTAATGATGACATTAAGAAATATGTATTTTGGTCAAAAGATTTTGTGAAGACAAAAAAGGCTAAGAATGTGGCAACTCTTAAGGGGATTCACAACGAAAGTTAAGCGCCCGACCTAAAAAAAGAAAAGTTGCTTTGGTGAAGAAGACTCCAGAGACGAAGTCTCCTTTTTTCTATAAGGTGTCCACTTTGGTTATAAGTGTGCCATGCCGCAGGTAGGTGAAGGGCCAACCGACATCACTCTATTTGTTCTTGATAGCCGTGGCACGAGATGGACACGGGGATGATTACAAGACCTTCTTCAACACATGCGATTGGTTTGACGATCGAGATGCATTATACTATCGCGGCAGGTTTGCCACTCCGACATTTCCACGATATGCACTACTAGCTGCCGCAAATGATGTCGAATGCATTAAAGTGATGAGGCAAGCAAGTAATGATAGATGAAAACAAAGATAGTGAGTTTAGTAACCGAAAGTAAGATCTCACATGTGCTAGTCCTTATGATAGCCATTATGGATGATAAAGAATATGAAAGACTCAAGGGGAAAACCGAAGGTGAGAAGATTGCTTGGCAGTGCTATCGGCTAGATGAACCCCTATTGAAGAATGTTTTTATGTCGAATCCAATTGCGAAGACAAAGGGAAAGGGACCGCAGATGTGGATGTGGACCGGACTAAGAGGAAGAGGAAGAGGAAGAAGAAATCTGGGTCGACCTCGTCCTTAATTCACCAATCAAGTATGAGCCACGGACCTAAGATAAGGGGTCGAATAAGTACCGGGTTTTCTTTGGCCCTTTCGAAGCTCGATTGAAGCCTTCCCGCCCGTTAGAGTCTACGTGTTGGGAGTTTCATGTTGGAGGTTATGTCGGGCGGGAAGCCTCAAGCTAGCTAGGAAATGCCAAAGTGTGGTCTCCGATGGTCAAGCCAAGGACTTCCTCGATATTTTTTCGAAAGTGCTAGAGGTGGCACCTAGGGGTCCGCTTAGGTAGTGCAAAAAATAAAGCTTCCAGCTCTAAGTCCAGCCTTTACGGCAGATCCGGCCGCAGAGCGGGAAGAAATGAGAAAGCATATAGAGGGCATAAAGAAGAATATCGACAAGCAACAGCTTAACTATGCGGCCGAGCTGCCTATCCTTCCAATCACATTGGAAAACCGGCTGTAAGTGGATGTAGGTAACGCAAACGAAGAAGACAAAATCCTAGATGATACAAAGATGGATTGGGAAAAAGCTCGAAATGTTAGCATAAAGAGTAATGAAGTATCAACCATAGTTCAAACACTAAGTGATGTGGTCGACACCGCGCACCAAGAAGGCCGAGAGTAAGCTCATCATTGGCGGATGTTGAACGTAGAACCAAAGGTATGTTATTAGCGTTATTTCAATTCTTCAAAAATTGAAAAATCGCGCCAGCGATTTCAATTATTCCAACAGATTGAAAATCGCGCCAAGCCGCGATTTCAATTTCTTTTCCTTTTGTCTCACAAGTGTGTGCTTTATTATTACAGACCTAATCCAGTTTCCTCCAAAATTTCGGTGTTCGATTTGAATGGAGTGCTCGGAAAACGCTACCTAAAGCACAATTTCCTTTATCATGGTATGCATGAAAAACCATTTGAGACATATACTGAAATGGGTATATCTCCCGTCAGATTCGGAAGGAGATGTTAGAGACTTTCTTTTTATTTTGTAGCAATTTGGTCGCCGATGGAGAATAGAAATATACGTGAAGTTTTGAGAGTAGTTCCCGAAGTTACATAGAGATTGGGCATCCGTTTGGGATCGAGAGCAAATGTAAGTCATTCAATAACCCAAAGGATCCTAAAAAAAAAAATATTTGTGAAATGCTTGAGCGACATGATGGATGACTTTAAATGCTTCAGAGAAGGAAGACATCATTATAGTTGATGATGACGCCTTTGAAGTGTTGCTTCAATCATCCACGGTCACTAAATCCACCATCCTATCATCCACGAGGATTTTGAAAAAGATGACTTTCCGCTTCGCTTTGTCAAAGATCTTTACCTAAATAGCTACAGGAAAAAGGTCAAGAGATACAAACACTATACCCCAAGAACTTAATCTGGATGTGGGAAATTGAGGGGACCTAGAGAAGATCGTTCTAGAAAGGGAACTTTTTTGATATATATATATATGTATACGTGAAATACACTTTCCAAAAGTTTTGAATATGAAATATACTTTACACCAAACTCTTTCGAATATATATTGTGTTCTTATATCAGCATTATTGGTTACGTAATGCGTATTGTTCTTTTTATATTACGTGTATGGTTTGCTATACTTGCAATAATTTGTATGTATATACCGTCAATAATTTAGGTGTCTATAAATCATTATGCATGAAATTGGCAAACCATCGGCGCCCGCTAATATACCGCTTGTTATTATGGCACATTCTATTACCGCCGGATGAACCACGCGGACTGCAGTGCCCGCGAGCTAGAAATAGAACTTCGATCTGGCTTGATGTCGTTTGCTATGAATCCCGGCCCCGCTTCTATCCTGATCCCTTTGATGTTGTAATCCATCTTATATGGAATCCGCAGCATGGTTTGTTCATGATCGAAAAGGATCTCAAAGACGCCCGCAAGTCACCGCCGACGATGATTCCGGATTAGTTTTAAAGTTTATGTTCCACTATAATACGTTATTTATGGGAATAAAATCGCGCCACGCGATTTGACCCTTTGAAAATCTACGCTCAGCAACTTGTTTGGCATTATTTATTCAGAAAACACTACAATTTCAATGTTTAGATTTCTAAAATTGTCGCTTCGGTGATTTATGAATTAATAAGCAATTTCCTACTTTTATATTGCCAACATTCTTTCATAATATGGGTCATTTGGACTGAATATTTGATGCCCTTGCATTTCAACATAAAATGCATCTTCCTAGCAGAAAATGAACTCAAGTGCAAAAAGTGTGGTTAATTCAATATAATGGTCAATAAATAGCTTATACGGCGCGATTTTGGAATAGACATAATCCCAATTTAATTGAATGATGGTTTATTAACTATTAACTTTTAACTTTTAATTTTATTAACTTTTAAGTTAATTTTAACTTTTAATTTAAACGTAAGTTAATAAAAAGTTAATTTTCATAAAATTTTCTTAACTTTTCATAATTTTGGGAGGTGGCCATTGGCTGCGCACTTAAGCGCGTAATTGAGAATGCAGCCATGTAAGTATCCTAAAGGCTACGTAAGTATCCTAAAGGCTATACATGCTATATGACATGATGCCCAACGAGTTTGCCTCCATGGCAAGCCTAGTCGTTTGCCAAGTTAGCAAATTCACCTCAAGTTATGAGGTATCAAATTGGCGGGAGTATTGGTACCATCAGGGCTGCGATGGCAGCCCCATAGGATACCATAATGCCCATCGAAGGCTGCTAAGATGGTATGCATAAAATTGACCTACTAATTTTTTTAAAAACAGTTTTGATCAATGCAAACAGCAGTATTTGATAGCATTTCCACTTTCTTTCTCTTGCCTAACCCTGTAAAACACAACATTCCAATATTAGTTAACTCTTAATGCCTCCCTTTCCCAATAGGGAAAGTGTAGTTTTTGCTATCGATATAATAAAACAAGGTGCTGCGCACGGAGGGTTGCCCTCCATGACCCGAGAGTGAAATGGCTTAAATCACACTTCAAAAGTCATGTTTTCGAGCATATACTGACATATACTTGGAATATGCCACAAACCCATATGGATGAGGGTTTTCCCCTTAGGGGCAACCCAAAAAACTGGACTCAAATATATCAGTGGAATGCTATTTCCATGCCCAATTCATAATTCATAAGGCAAGGCATTCAAATACGCTAATAACTCACAAATTGAATGTTGCAAATAGGAAAAAGAAACACAATCCATTGATTCCATTCAAACCTTGAACATATCGAAAGACGAGAAGCAAGAATGATGATTTCGTTGGTCTTTTAGTTTTCTTTATCGGGGCTCAACACATGCACGCACTGTAGCCCGGTTCTCCAAGATTCAAGGAATTCGAATTTTTATTGCTATTTTTGTTTTCTAAATTTGAAATTGACTCCAAGATTTTCAACCACCTTTATTGATTTTAGTACTAAATTGGGGGACAAAAGGGACATCGAAAATGAGACACCCCAGTGTGCAGACATTTGTTTGGTTCTAAAATTACAAGGTTGAATCCATTATTAATGTTCGACATTTTATATGGTAGAGTATATCTCTCAATTTTGAATGGCGTGGAAGACGATCTTGAATATGTGGGATACCAAAGTGTAATTATAATGGCTAAGAGATAGCCATGAAGCAACCACCATCCATGAGTATTTATGTTCACAATGAAGAAGTAAAGATCGACGTGTTCAAAGCTCGACTTGTTGCCAGTGCCAGGTATTGATTTTCATGAAACATTTTCCCCTTGTTGCAAAGCTAAGTTGAGTTAAGTTCATTATTGCATAGTAGCTGAACATGGTCTTGGTATCAAGCAGATGGATGTCAAGATTGCTTTTCTTAATTTAAAATCAGAAGAGGAAATGTACATGGGGCAGGCACCTAGTTTGATCTCAGCAGGGCAAGAGCAGCTTGTTTACAAACTTCAGAAAGCCATTTAAAGCTACAAAACCATCCATATATTTCACTTCAAAAAAAGATTCACAAGGAGCCAATCAGATTGGAATATGTACTGTCTTCTCTCAATTTGTAATATTGGTCCACCAACCAAATATATAAAATGAGCTATTATGTTCATATTTGCTAAAGATTTATAAAGCCACAGTGTACCCTGGAAACATAATGACAAGTGAGGGATATTCTAGTATCATGTTGTCTTAGTGTACCTCCTGGACATTCTAGATATTCCAAATCAAGACAATTTTCATGTTGACCACATGCTGCCCAGTTTACTACCTGCAAAATGGCTTCAGCATTATGAAAAGCAAAGAATTCGAACTGGACTCATATGCAAAACAAGAAGGACCCAGAATAACTTATTGTTTCATCTAGAGTGTGTTTGCAGTCCTCAGCAATCCCATGCAAGTAATCTGTAATGCATTTGGTCATTATCCAGATATCGCACCTTAAACGAAAAAATCATTCCTTGTATCTTGTTTTCCATATTAGGTGATAACATTTGCTGTCAATTGAACCAACAGGGCAGTATAGGGCAAACCTTGATATGCAAAGATCCTTAAAAATCGAGGAGGCTGCCGGGCATCAACACTACCGGACATAGTACTTCTATTCACATGTCTTTGCGCATGTGATTGAAAGATGCTTTCATCTAATGATCGATCACAACGCGAATCCGGCATTTTTACCTTTCAGATGGAGCAACATTGGTGTCCTTGATTTCATTGTCCGCATAATTTTGACTACATGATTTCTCCGGAAGGTCAAGGCCATTGTAAAACTATTCGATTCTCATTCTGCTGTGGTGAAAACGCAAGAGGGTGATCCAAGTGATGATTGGTACCATAGGGAAAAAAGCGGGACCATCTTAATGTGGTTGCAAAACCACGCCAATTTTTTAAAATTCAAAAAATTTTAAGTGATTTTAAGAAACCAATTTGTCATCGATCTTTTGAAATATTACCACGATACCCGCCGTGAAGGTACTCATTGACTAGTACATGATTAATTGCGCCGCAAGAGGCCGTTGTTTTTACGCATCTTTCGGTTATTCCATTAAGCCGTGCGTCGGTAATCGCATCATGTATGCCAAAACCAAGTATATCTTTATCGATCTAATGATACTTAATAATGAAAGGGAAAGAAGGATTATGATACCAACAAGGTCGTGGGTATTAGACCCTTGTCATGCACCAAACCACCTTCATAAAAAGCAAAATCATAAAAGTTATTTCGTTAGGCAATATAATACATCAATGCAAAGCCAAGTTGTTAGATGTTATTTAGGATTAATAAGCTTCGTCGAGAGACTCGATTTAAAGCCTAAAAAAAACATCTTGAGCTTATTCGACATTATCAAATTGGTTGATTCACGTGATCCAAATTTTAATTCTCCATACAATTTCTAGACATTTAAATACCAACAAAACATCCGTTTCAGTACAAACTAATTTGGAGCTCTTAGCATTTGCAATACCACAGAGCTCC
This sequence comes from Isoetes taiwanensis, assembly GCA_021234155.1. Classification (NCBI taxonomy): domain Eukaryota; kingdom Viridiplantae; phylum Streptophyta; class Lycopodiopsida; order Isoetales; family Isoetaceae; genus Isoetes; species Isoetes taiwanensis. The sequence continues at coordinate 2,812,720 of JAJEKV010000063.1, forward strand.
ATTAACCTAAGCATCCATTACTCTTTAGTCCTTAGATAAAACAATGGATTCCATCGAAGAAAACATACACCTGCCGTAAATGTAATTTTTGTTGTTGATTCGAGGCAAAGCCCGGGATGTGAGCATGCTAGCATCTTTTCCTAGCTGGAAATATTCGCAGAGTGCAAAGATTATCTCCAAGTATTGCGAGAACAACAAAAACGAGGGTCCCTTTTGTAGAATCCATTCATTCAACTAATCGAACTCGAGACAAAGATAATACCCTATAGCTATTTATTCCAAACGATTTCAAAGAAAGCAAATCATGAAAAGCAAGAGTAAATAACCGCTTGCCATGCTCTTGGAAGCCGAGGAAAATGCTTGGAAGAAGAAGAAGGGTCGAGTCGCGCCATAGCCACGCCTCTGGCTGAAAGGAATGGGGAATTTTGGATGACTAAGAGTTTACAGCAAAGACCCAGTTTTTTGAGTCACTAAGCATATGCTAGGCATATCTTAAGCATATACCTGGATATTCCCACAAACCCACATAAACGAGGGTTTGTCCCCCTAGGGGCAACCCAAAAAGGGTACAAATGAAGAGATTTTGAGTAAGGGAATATTAAACTAGAAAATCACAAAGGAGGGATTGTTAAGAAGAGGGGTATTAACTGAATAAGGGGATATTAAATTGCAAGATCACAAAAGAGGGATGGTTGAGAAGAGAAGTATGACGAAGTAAGGGGATATTAAACCTCAAAATCGCAGAGGGGGGATTATTGAGAAAAGGGGTATGAATATTGGTTGCAAGAAATAGGGTATGAAAATTGCAAATGTCGAAATGGGGTACAAATCAAGAAATTTTCAAGTAGGGGGATATTAAGCTACAAAGGAGGATTATTGCTAAAAGGGGCATGAACGTTAGTTGTGAGAAAAGGGGTATGAACATTGCAAATGCAATGGGGGATATAAAAAAAAAAATCAAATACGGGGATATTAATCTATAAAATCACAAAGGGGGATTGTGGCCAAATACCCCGTTTCTTAAAATCATGTCCATTGAGGGGTTTTTTATGGGGGATTTCAAGAAGGATGTGGTGTCTTTGATGTGATATACATCACACTTCTTTACATGCACCTAACGTGGACTTCAGTCCTAAACAATATTGGGATGCACTCTAACTACACTTATCAATCGACCACCGCAAAAAGACACTATGTTTTCATCTCGTCATCTTTAACTTCCTTTTTCAACATAGTTTTTAAATACAACACATCATCTATCCATTGTCATTGCAATTCCCTCATATAAAATGCCTTCTTATATCATTCCAACTACAACCATGCCACTTTTTCTTCGACATTCTTCCTCTCCTAAGCCATTGAGAGACAATGAGATTCATGTGTCCGTTCTTGTTGTTTACAAAACTCCTGCACAATTAGCATTGGCAAATCCAGATAGGTCATAGGACGACATTGAATCATTTGCAATGCAGACAATTTGTGTAACAGCATCTCGTAAGTTTGTTTGTCTCTCATGTTGTTAGGTATATTCGTGGTGATTGGTGCATGGCCTTGAGGAGACTAAGCTTGCTCAATATGTTTATTTGTTCTTTTGCGTTTAGTCGACTCCAAGGATGCAACTATTGCATGTTGTTTGGGCTTAGGTTTATTATATGTGTCCTATTTTAATTTAGACTTTTGTATTCAATGGCCCTGGATAATTGATGTTAGGAATATCTTGGGCACTAGTGATTTAGGCACCAAGAGGATCTAAGTATAATTTGCAAACTACAAATGTATCCAATGCTATCTTTGCCGCATAATGTAAGGTTACTATTGACGTTAAATAATACTTCATTTCTTCTTGTTTGAGGTGCCTAGGTAGGAAAAGTTACCCACATGTTTTAAGAGCCCAGCAATGGACCAACCATGCTCTTGAAACATGTAATTTGCCCATTCTTGATCCTCTTCGAGTTTCTTGAAACGTCCATGACATTGTGGAGAGGATTTTTAACATGCTAACAGTTACAAGCAAACCCCGCTTTACCTATCATTACACCCATTATTACGTGGAAGTAAATAAACCAATCACAAGGTAAAGACAAATGGGCAGGATATAATAGCGATGCACAAATTTTGAGACCAAGGGAGCGTTAATTTGACGAAAGTAGAACATTTGGTGACTTGCTTCAGAATTCTGGATGACTTGCCAGACTCAATTTCTCTTCACATGGAAAACCTGGATTCGGATGTGGCCACGTCATCCAAACGCAGACGTTGAAGGCAACTTTAAGTTTATGTTCCTTGTGCGGAGATTTTACGCTTACATATTTCGTGTGAATTCTATCACACATTGATCAAGACGAGCAAAACCAAAACATGTATAAATAGGGGATGAGAACTTGATACATTCAAGAATCTGACAACGGCTTGAAGAAATGGGTTTAGTTATTTCAGCTTTATTTGGCAAAAAGAATGGATGTGGAATCCCAGAGTATGGGCCCAATGAGAAAAATAAGCCATATACCTTCCAAGACAGCTCTGTTTTTGTTGCTAAAGTGGTGATGCCAGATCTGCCCAAAGCATGGGAACAGACACATGAAATTGTCCTGGCCATAGATATCCAAGTTCCAGCCGATAAGGTCAGTGCTTTCCAGGCCTTTGTTAATCTGCCAAATGCTGATGAACATACCTCCATAAATACATTAGAATTTGTAGGCTCTTTCATACAAATGGTTGGTTCACAGTCTGAAATGGTATCTCGTGCTGTTCGCTTTGGCATTGGAGACAAAATCAATAAGTTGGATTTGTCCAAGAAATCCTCCATCCTAGTCTCCATGGTCAGGCCTGGTTATACGGATTCTCCAATCATCATCAATAACATGAGCATCACTCTAGAATCCTTAAATGAATAAATCTTGTTGTATACATTATTGTAACTATCACTGTAAATAGATGTTATATACATACCCCGTATAGGGAGCATATATTCCATTTATCTTAATTACAGAACGTATCTATATTTATATTTATATATATTGAAATGATTCAGCTAAAACATAGAAATCTGCAAAAGAAAGTGGATATTCAATGTACAAAATTGCGATGGCAACTAAAAAGGCAAAAACATGTAGATAATTAACTTTTTTAAGTTTTCCAACTCTTAGACCTGCTGCATGCAAAAGAGTATCAATTTAAGTATTGATACAATAGCTAACAGGAGGAGTAAGGGAGAACATGTATTACTAAAGCCTACAAATATAAAGACACAGTCTGCTATACATTTAGCGCGCTCCCCTATAAGCTACTGCCTAGTAATGATACATCACATAGATTCGAACTGGCCCCATGAGCATACATGTGAATACTGAGAATGGAACTGTAGCAAAGCCGGAGACAGCAAATAATACTACGGGATGATCTCAACAAGTCTAATTACATTGCTGTAAGAGCAATTAAGCAGACAGATAATTCTCTATAATTTATTTGCTTGGAGACTTATATAAAATTTTCAGTCTGCTATTTCTAGACAGCTAGAAGAGCATCCTAATGCAAATCATGGGATCTCATTGATGGCGTGAAAATGAGAAAGGGAATGTGCCTCCTCAGTCAAAAGATAGCAAATTTGTACCATTGTAGAACACACCACATTTGCAAGCTCGTTCAAAACCAATACCCCGCATGTAATGAATCATATTCATTACAGGTAGATATTATTCTAATAAGTGGAATAACCTTAGACGCAAGCAATATCACAAACAGAACCTTCTTGTGGTTTATCTTGCATAATTTTGAAATGGATATTTTCTGCAGAGTGTGAAAGTGAACCAACTCTAACGTGCTAATAATTTACCCAACATTTTCACGGCTGGACAGAAGCCTGGACTGCTGCATTACGAGATGAAGATACTCTTCCATTAGGATCTAAGGCCAGCATATCTAAAGCACTACAGCACTTGATGCACTGATACTATGTTAACTACTCTATAGTCCAACCCATTTGGAAAGGGCAGGAATACCACAGGAGCTCCATTAACCTAAGCATCCATTATTCTTTAGTCCTTAGATAAAACAATGGATTCCATCGAAGAAAACATACCTGCTGCAACAGGATTTTTTGTTCAGATTCGGAGGCAAAGCCTGGGATGTGAGCATGCTAGCATCTTTTCCCTAGCTGGAAATATTCGCAGAGTGCAAAGATTATCTCCAAGTATTGCAGGACAACAAAAAACAGAGGGTCCCTTTTGTAGAATCCATTCATTCAACTAATCGAACTCTGAGACAGCATAATACCCTATAGCTATTTATTCCAAACGATTCCCAGCAAAGCAAATCATAAAAGGCAGAGTAAATTACTGCCATGCTCTTGGAAGCCAGAGGAAAATGCTTGGAAGAAGAAGAAGGGTCGAGCTGCGCCATAGCCACGCCTGCGAAGGAATGGGGCCGGATGACCGAGAGTTTACAGGCAGCAGCCAGTTTGGAGCAGTCACCAGCATATGCTAGGCATATGCCGGCATATACCTGGATATTCCCACAAACCCACATAAACGAGGGTTTGCCCCCCTAGGGGCAACCCAAAAAGGTTTAATGTATAAATTGGAGCAGACTTGCATGATACTATTTGCTACCTCTGTAATTAAAAAATGTAGCATTAAACAGTCCCCAAGCGTATGACATGCTTTCCAAAAGAGCTAAAGGAGGTCTTTAACAATAAAGGCAAAAATAAATTGATTCACATGGTTTTTCAGTGCTTGGTCTCCCCATTGTTTTCAAGAGCATGCTGGGAAAATGAGGAATAGCTAGAAGGACAAGATGGAATAAGCAATTTGTTCTATGCTCTTTCTGGAGAAGCATGGAGATGGTCAAACAAAAGACAGCTATTCAGAATTAAAGCAAACGGTGCTGTTCTCTTTTTTTTGTTACCTGATTTAACAGTAATAGAAAAAGTAAATTGAAGTGTTTTGAGTCAATCTGAAAAAAAAAGAAGAGCATGAAATCTTTGAAAAGGCCACTAACCCGCATAAGGCAGGCATCATAGCATTCAAAACAAAAACATGAAGGCAAGTGTTAGTGCAGATGAGAAATGGAAAATGGGGAAGAAAGTTCCCAAACATGTTCAAACCATGCTTAATTTTGACCCGTCCTTCTAACCATGTTTTGACACATGTCTGTGGGAATAAGTTTTGATATTCCTATGCAGTTATCTCGAGACATCTCTGTCCTAGTTGTGGTGGCCATCCACTCTCCATATGCAATTTTCTAGCATAGATGATCCTTACTAGGACTCTGAAATGGAAGATTAAAATTTGGCCTCCACCTCTCTTGCTTCAGTCAAAATCTGTCAAATGTGCCCCCAATCTGGCATCCTAATACACTCTTTGCCAATAATATGATTGTACCTTGTCTGGTCTAACTTGGCAAAACTGCGAAACGGTGGTGTAATTTTGTCGATGTTGGGCCCTCATACAGTTCGTTTGGGCAGTTTGTTTGCTATTTCTTTCAGGCTGTTTGAATACAGGAGATTCCTTTGGCTTCCAAGCATAAACAAACGATCTTACTACTTTGAAACAAAGAAGTCCTTTGATTACAGACAAACAGTAATAACATCATATCCAATCCTAGTGCAACAGCACTGACTGTAGGCCTGGTGAGAAATTGGTACCTTCCATATTATCCAAAATGCCCAAACTACTGTTTTCAATATCAATCCTGACAAGAGCTGCATGCTATATATATAAGTGTTTTAACACTCCAAAGTGCTGAAATCAAGAAAAACCCTACCAAAACGTTATTCTTAAACTTCTGTCCATCTTGTACAGTCATAAGATGGCATTATCCTCTAGATCATCATCACTCAGGGCCATTGATTTTTCTTCTTTTGATTGCTTCTTACATGAAGTTCATCTTATTTTCCATACATATAGCAACATAGCAGTAAGCACCTTCGGGATAGCCTAGATCTTTTTAATAGGCCTCGGTTCCACAAGTGTAAGAATGCTTGTTTCACCATTATAGGTCTAAATATTGAATGTAAAGAACATTAAGAAATGGGGCGGATAAGGACTTGGTCAACCAACAGTGACAGCAAACAGTAATTCTTTCATCTAAATCTCCTTGGTTAAATCATGATAGAGCCTCCACAAGATAAATTCCATGCCCACAAGGCCAAATTCCAGAATCAGTTGCAGTTCTTAGGGATCCAAATGGAAAATACCATCACTAGCAGAACCATAATCCCTGCTTTGCTAACAACATGTCATCACAGAGACCATGCATGGTCTTCCATAGTATCTTTAAGAATCTAGCCACCATTACTGGACTCTGTAAATTCAGAAAGGTCATATAGTGCAGCTAAGAACCTTTGAGGTAAAATTCTGAACTGAACAATGGCAACAAGGATTCCTGCAGATACAGGCTCAATCAGCCAAACTATTAATGACTAGCAGCAAAATCTGCCATGAGGATTATTAATTTATTGCCGAAAAGAGCCTGGCACTTCCAAAGCTAGGAGGATGCTACTAGATCATAAATTGTATGTAATCTGATCTCTTATACATCTTCAGGCCAAGAGTCTTCAGCGAGAGTTCATAAAAGTTTTCTCTAAAGCTAGATAACATGAAGAATAAAAGGCTTCCATGGCTCGCTGAACCTAAGTTTTTAAACCTACCTGCTACTATTGAATCAATCCTATCTGTTGTCCAGGTAACAAAAGGTCTACTACAGAAGTATGGACCTGAGAGAGTCGTAGCTGTTAGTAATTATTGAGCCTCCTATGACAACGACAGCTTTCTATAGCAACATGTGGGTAAATAATGATCGTTAGAGCGCATGCCCTATAAAACATGAAGATACTTACAAATTCTTTCTGCATTTATTCTTCCTATAGGATCACAACAAATATATACATGAACCACGCTGTGGTTGGTCTCAGCTGCTGCGTTAATTACTTGTGGCTCATTCCATGTTTCTGATGGCTCTTCTATAACAAATGCTTCTCTCCAAGAAGATGAAGGTACCAATTTGAAGAGGATTTCAACACTTTGGAAGACAACCAAACAGATGTGGAGATGGTTTTAAATTTCTTCTCAACATAGGATCTAAAATTTCCAGAGTGGCACAAAATAATTGTGGTGTAGGGTTAATATCATTGGGGACTTGCTTTAGTGATTGGTACTTGGCAATTTGAGAGCTTATAAGTCAGGAACATTCTGAAGAATATTGTGTCATTAGTCTATATCGTTTCTGAATATTATTCTTCTTTCAATGTTTGTTGCTGCTGCATCAGAACTGGGTTCTTCTTGATCGTCTAGAAGCAAAGCATATTACTACAGCAGAACAAGAACAAATTGCTGAGAGGCCTATTTTTGAAAGCAAGGAGCAGTCTGAAATTCAAGTTATTCGATATCTTAGACGAGCAAAGGAGACTGTATGTATTTTGAAAGGCAAACATATTTAGTTTATTTTCTGTGCTGATGGGTCCTTGTTTCTTAACAGGCAGATACAGAAGTTTCATTGCTAAAACAGGAGAGGGTCCGGCTACTAAAACAGGTATTTTGTACCTCAGATGCTTTCATGAACTTTAATGATGCAAGCATTACCAAACAGCTAGAGGCTGCCCTCCATGCATCCGATGAAGCCCTAAAACAGGAGAGGGTCCGGCTACTAAAACAGGTATTTTGTACCTCAGATGCTTTCATGAACTTAACAATATTTAATGATGCAAGCATTACCAAACAGCTAGAGGCTGCCCTCCATGCATCCGATGAAGCTCAGGCGAGACTGCGCCGTGAGCATGGAAGTGTGCAGGCTAGCCTTTACAAAGATGAGGAGTTTAAAAGTCTTCAAGCACAGGTATTTTATCGCATGATTTTCTGTGTTTATTTCTTTCTAATGCCTTTGCTGGCTAAAATCAGGTAATGGAGGTGAATATGTTGCGGGAAATGATTAACCAGCTTCGTGAAGAAAATAAGAAACTTTTTGAAGATAGTAATGTGAGTGTCCTTAGCGATGGAGGCATCAGCATGAAAATTCTATGTCTCTAACTACTCCTTGAATTTCATGCAAGGTGCCACCATATTCTCATGCGGTTAGTTTGATTTCATAATGATTTTATGCAGAAATCTCAGGAAAGTGTGCGGAAAACGGAGAACGAGTTGGAGCCTCTACAAAGAGCTTTACGTGAAAAGGAAGTGGACATGGAGGCATTGAGAAGTGAAATGGAGGCACAAAAGGCAGAAGTGCAAAGATGGCAACTTCGAGTTTCAACGGTGCTGGTCATAATTCAAGATTGTGGTACCTAATTTATTGCTTGAAGTTCTGAGAAATTACTTTGCATCTACAGCTTCTAGAAAAATATAAGGCTATTGATGTTGAAGACTACCAAAAGGTTAAGTCCCAGGTTGAAGACTTACAGGTAAACTATATGGTTGGTGGCTGTCACATTAGAAGCTACTTTGTTCACAGACTAAATTTTATCTTTGCACCTTATAGAATGCATTGAAATCTAGTCAAGATGCCCTTGTTTTGGCAAGGAAGGAAGTGGAGGAATTCAACACAAAGCTCCCAAGGTTGGAGGAAGAGTTATCTGCTAAGGATGCCAGAGTAGCTGATTATGAGAGAAAACTGCAAGAATCTGTCCAGTCAGAGGTGATTACTGAGTCTTATGTATTGTTGTTGTATTTAAGCTCTATCTTACATGATAAATGTAAATATCAATTTTGTCAGGCAACCAATAAAGGAGAATTTGAAAAGCTCAGGAAACATTGCGCCTATTTGAAGGTGACTGTATATATTCCTGTTTTGAAGTTGGACTCTAGAACCTGAAGCTTTTATATTAACTTCCTTGTACTTGCAGAGAACAAAGGAAATGCTTGGTCGAGAAAATGAAGAGCTGAAGTCTAAAGTTGAAGAACTGAACTCAAGTTAGTACTTCCATCAAGCGTATTGACAGTTAAATTGTTGTCAGCTTACAGAGTTGCAATATGAATATGCCAAGCATATAACATGCCAAATGAAGAATTGGTGGTTAACCTTCCCACCACTGCTCAACATTTGCTGTTGATATTCTGTGTATTCAGCGCAGATGAAAATCATTAATGCTGTCAAATGGACATCATTAAAAGAAGAAAATTTAGCATAGTTTTTCAATAGTAGTTATCATTCATTTGAAACAATTGGAGGGACGATAATCGATGCTTTATGCAGGCAAGAAGGCTGCACCAGAAATATCTCGCCAGGAACTTCTGGCACAGTCGCAGCTCGTATCTCGACTTGAGCAGACCCAGAAGGAGACTGATCTGCTTTTGAAAGAAAAGGATGCCAGAATGCAGGTAACAGAGATGTCCTAGTATAATTTCTGGGCAATGTATATGGAAAATAATACCTATTTTGTGCAGATCTTAGAGAAAACACTTGAGAGTTTGAGGGATGAATTACGGAAGGAGAAAGCTAAAAGACAGAAGGATCAGAAGACATTTTATGATCTGGCACAGAAAGCTGAGCAGGTAATATCAAGACATGATAATGCAACAAAATATCACTTGTTTTTTCTGAATTGAACACTATATGGAATGTTGGACCTTATAACCTTCTTTTCTGCATCATTGGTTCTCATAATGGTAGATATGATCAAAATCGCAGATTCTTGGTATATCAAAAAGCATAAGCTAGAACGATCAGGCCAAAAAAATCTTTGAATTTGATCTGGCTTCCCTTTATATATCTCTACTTTCTCTTGATGCAGAAATATATTAAACCAATGCAACAGCTGCTAAAGCAGGCTGGTAATATTGATGTTCAATTTCGTTTCGCTGTGGAAGGATAATATTTTTTATGTTAAAATGATGATCTAATATACATGATTAAACGATGTACTGCTATTGCGACCCAGGGATGTACCAGATCATGGCTTTCCAATGGCAAAGAGCATGCTTGGAATTTAGGATCATATAGATTTTTTTACTGTTGTGGATATCAAAGCCTCTCACTTTCCTTACCATGTTGAAATATGCAGTGCACTCAAAAGTCTTACGACGGTTACATCCGTAGGATATGGGCATATTTTTTTGTGAAATCACAGATTATGAAATCTAGTCATACTCAATTGGAGCCTGATTATCAACAATATAGAAAGAGAGTGGAAGGAAAAGCTTTCTTAGCAAAATAAGATGCATGCATACCTTCTGATGAAAAATTCCTTTACCATATCAGGGACCATACTATGGCACCCATCATCCTCCTGCCAATTCACAAGGTTAGAAAAAGCAACCCCATCATTGATTTGTTTATATACATGACCCTGACCCTGACTAAAAAAATATTGATTTTTGTGAGGCCCTATTATACGGTTCATCTGTGCTATGGATAGGGGATGAACGATCTACATATTTGCCTTATTCTGGAGGCTGGACAAAAAACCTGAATCTCCTATGCAAGGAGGTGGACTGTTGATTGCAATTACCAGAAAACATTTGAAGCCCTCCTTAGCAACAAATCGGATGCTCTGCTCCCTTAGAATGTTTTGGCTCAAACCTTTTGACCTTAGTTCCCGAATTGAATCCTGCAATTTAGATAACGTAATAAAAAAATTGACGAATCTGCTAGGAAGATATAGAGCAGTGGGAAATGTACCTCCAGTGGAAATTATGGGAACCTAATGAACAAAATCTGTCCAAAGAAATCATTTATTAACAATAACAGAGATAGTAACTGAGTAAACAGAGATTACCTTCGGAGAAACTAAATCTTGACAAGAATTGGTTCATGTAAACGAATACAAAGAGATGGATATATTACATTACCATTTTTTCCAACAGAACAAACGATTTGTGAAAGAATGCAGGCCTCCATCATCCGGCAAGACTCCAGATCATCCAAGTAGCAGTCGAAATGCACGCCTATGTGGTCTGAGACGAACGCCTATGTGGTCTGGTCGCTGGAGCCTTCAATCTCAATCTACGAAATTTTCAGCGGCATTTTCCACGTCCGCGTTTGGGCTTTTTCCACGTCTGCCAATGCTATTTTCCGGCACCTTTTCGGGAAAATACCTTTTCCGGAACCATATATATTTTATCTCGTACATTTTTTTTTTTATTAGCATTTAGGCGTCATTTCAGCGTCTCATTTCATTTCGCGTTAGATTTCATTTCGCGTTAGAGTTTCATTTGCGAATTAGCATTTGGTGAGTCTCCAAGTATTCGCATTTCATATCACAAGTATTCGCATTTCATCATCACAGGGTTTTGGTTTCAGAATCACTAAGCCTTAGTGATGGCATTAGTACTCATGCCTAGTACGCAGCCCCATAACCTATTTGTCAAAGAAAATATAGTTTTGCAGCATTTAACAAAACTAGGAGAAGATAAACCCAAGGACCCAAAGCTCTTGAAATATTGGCATAAACGGTATGAGCTCTTCAGCAAGTTTGACAAGGGCATAAGAATCGATGATGTAGGATGGTATTCTGTAACTCCAGAAGCTATAGCCATGCACCATGCACTTCGTTGCAAAACAAAAACAATAGTGGATGCATTCGCCGGAGTTGGAGGAAATGCTATACAATTTGCTAAGACATGTGATGAGGTAATCGCTATAGAGAAAGATCCTCACCGAATCGCCATAGCTAGGCATAATGCACATGTCTATGGTGTTTCGCATAAGATCAGGTTCATTGAAGGGGATTTTTTTAAGCTTGCCACTTATCTTAAGGCTGATGTTATTTTTCTAGCTCCGCCTTGGGGTGGCCCTTCTTATATTCACGATTCTCCCCATGGGTTTGACCTTCACTCCCTTCCCTTTCATCCCAACCACCTCTTCCACGTCGCTCTCTCCATCGCCCCTAACGTTGCTCTTTTTGTCCCACGTAATACTAAATCCCACCAACTCGTCCAGCTTGGTAACCTCTCTGATCGTCGAATTGGAGTTCAAGTTGAAAAGAACTTTATTGGAGAGAAACATGTCGCTACTACAGCTTATTATGGAAACTTTACTGGTAATCCTCATGCTAAATAAACATAGGAGTTGTAAGAGCTTCAAAATGCATCAAGATTGTGTTTATGACCTAAGGGAGAGAAACATGTTGGTGCCACAACATATTATGATGATTTTATTGATATTCATAATGTTTCATTACCTAAGAACTTGACATGCAAGTTGATTGTACATATGGAGAAGCTAATAGATTTATTATATGATGATCTCATAGAAAAACTTGACATACAAGTTGATTGTACTTGTGATAACGTTTGTAAATATAAGGAAGTTTTTTAAATGTTTTGCTCCTATTTTTATATATTCGTCAACTATAAAATGTTTATATAGAGATTATATTTACAAAAGAATGCTCTTCACTTGCTCTTATTTTTGGATATTTGGAAATGTCAATAAGAATTTTTCATGACACCCTAGTAAATCAATGTCTACATTCATGTTAAAGAGTTCGTGGATTGGCCCCCAATAAATGTAATGTGTAGACCATATTGTCTTGGATGGAATTAATGCCAGGGCTTATGGCCTAATATAATTTTGAGTTATACTAATAACGAGAGGGGCATAAGTACGGTTCCACTGGCAGTATTGTATACACTAATTCTTAGGAAGAAGTTGCATGTTTTAATTTCACATTGGAAGTAGCCGTATTAGTGACAAATGTTATTGTCCTGGTATCTAAATGTATGCATAAATTAAATGATTGCCCTAAGCATTTTGAGAATAGACAATGGATTGTACGTATATTGTGTTTTTGCATTTATTGTAGATGGTTTCCACATTAGTAACTTTGTGGGCTTTGTGTTAACTCATGGAACTACAAAGTTGCTAACATTGGATTGGTAGTTGCAAATCAAAAACAAACTCAGGCTAGGCAAATGCTTATTGATATCAATGGAATTGACATTAACAATTTACTCTTACATGCCCCTACTTTTTGGGAGAAAGAGAGTCACATATCTATATCTCTATATCTCAATGCCACTATGCAAGTAGTCAGTTGGGAGAAATACTATCCTCTCCTTGTTTACCATCAAGAGCTGTTGGATGGGAAACATATCATGGTATGTCTCAATTTGGATCATAGGCAATGATCCTCGTTTGTGGGATATGTTCCAACAAGTTTGAGTATACTGTATAGTGAGGTTTGTAAAATACTAAAAGTTTGAATGGAATGTACTAAATGGTGTTGACTTCATGCATGTATTATACAAATTTGAGGGGGTAGAAAAGGGGCTCTCGCTGCCATACATCACCTCTCGTGTGAATATGCACCCAAAATAAGGGGGTAATTCAATTGAAAATCCTATTATTTAAATTTAGATTTTCCGGTATGGAGAAAAACTTTTTAATTTTTTTTCCAAATTGGTTTTCCTAAGGTTTTAGGGGTTTTGGCTACCCGAAAAGATTTCAGATATTCTAAAAATCGGGAAAAAATTTGGTATAATCTTAAGATTGCGTTTTCCAGTTGATAGAACTTCTAAATCGGCTGGTGTTTTAGGGCTGATGGGTTATCGTCCAGTTACTTGGATTTACCCGGATGATTTATCCTCAGCATGCCTGCCATGATTGCTGATGAGGATGCACTTATGGATCGAGATTTTCAACCTATTCCGACCATGTATTGGCATCGACATGCACTGCATAGAAACTCATGGAAAGCATCGGTGGTATTTAAATGCAAGCTTTGTGCCTTTCTGCAGCATTTTCTACTGCAAGTTTTTAATGCAACTAGATTGTTCTCTTTTTGACGAAATCTAATGTTGGATGTGTGTTGGGTTGCATTTGAGAGGACGAAGCTGGAGCATAACCATGAAGTAGATGTGTAATGAATGTCAAAATTTCTGAGTCTGCCATGGCTTGAAATGCTCTAAAACCCCTTTGGTTGTGTGCAGAAACCTATGTAGTAATAGGCGGATGGTTTGGAGCAGATAATAGATGTAAGCATTTACTAGATGTATCTAGAGACCCTCCTTAGCAACTGTAGAGGACTCAAAGGTCTTCTCACATTCAATTTTGGTAATAAATATGCATTCTACAGTTAATCTTTTAAGTTGACCTTTATTTTTATTTTTTTATTTTTATTTTGAAGGCAAGGATTTTTAGTATCCATATTAACATAAGTACATCAGAGGAAAAATGAAACCATTGAAAATGGTATATCCATTGAAAAATGATATACCAAGAGTTGGCATGCAGAAGTATAAAATTTTGTCATGTCCAAAAAAACTCCTATTCAGAAGAGAATATAACCTTAAAAAGTTTTAAAACTGCAAGTACACTTATACCAAAACTCAGTGTGGAACCTGGAAACCTTTTTGTGCTGCTATCAAATCCTGGATTGTCAGGTTAGCCACCCTGCATCTACCAAAGATGTTCAATAGTAGATCGAGCTCTTCGCAAGAGAAATTGGTGAAGTCTAACAGAAGGAGCACATGTGCCTCTCTTTTTTGCTGCCATGCATGGAACAGATTCAGAAAAAATGGCCTCAGCCCGTTATACCTCCAAACTTATTTTCTCTTCAGCAGCTTCTTGATGGCCAAGGCATGGATCATTTCTTGCTTCAGCTGGATGAAGATCCTCTCCATTTCAGTCTTAGACAACATTGACCTTTATTGTGCTCTAACATTTGCGTTTTTCTAAGGGCATTAGATGTAGCAATTTCGTCCTCCAAATGTCCTTGACCAAGTTGTTTGCATTATATGTAAGAGCTTGAGCATAAAAAAGTGACATTCTAATTGGCCAAGCCTGTGGCAACAATGAATGTTGCCCAGCTAGATATGTTTCTTTCCCAAAGTCTTTTGTATGCTACTATTGCTCTCTTTGCTTTTGCTGCATTTAGAAGCAGTTAAAAGAAGAGGAATGTGGTTACATGTTATTTGGTGCAATGGTTGGATGGAGCCAAGATGTGGCCAACAAATTCTATACTCCAAGGACAGGATTCCTCTGCTCCAACTTATATTGCAGAGCTAACTTCCCTTTGATGCAGTAGGATTTGTCTTTGTTTTGATAATGACAAATATTATTCGAGCTCTGTCAAACGCCTGGAGCTCTTGCTTATACATTTGAATGTTAGAAATGTTAATCTAGACTTAGTTTTAGGTGTTTGCTTATCTCTGCTCTTTGCATGTCTGTCATTCAGTTAGCTGCCTTAGTTTAGGTTTCTTTGCTTAGTTGCAGTTGGGTATTGGCAGCAGAGTTTTTTTCTTTGGTGCAGGGATAGAATAGGTTCTATGAATGCTTAAATAAATGCATGCTTAGGGATAAGGTCTACATGTGCTCTATTGCTCATTGACAATTCGTGAATATGTTGTGCATGCTTTGTGATAGACACGCATATGGTTTGTTGCTTGCTTTGTGCTTCGCATGTCTTAGTATCACACTTATTAACTGTCTTTTGCAGGATCTCACCCAAAGTAAGGAGAAGTACAGGCGAGCATGTGCAAAAGAAGCTATAAGTCAATGGATTTCTATTTTGCACAGTCCAAAAAGGGAAAATGTAGAATGCGAGAGGTATTTCATTTCTGTCCTGAACAGACACTACAAAAGTTCAAGAATAGGCAGTACAAAAGTCTGTGCATATGTTTTTGTTATTGTTTTACGTAGCTAGCTATGATCTACTGTGCTCTTATAATTGTGGTTCTTTAATAACTAAGGAAGACCTATATTTTGTGCCTTGCATATTACATGTATGCTTGAGTTCAACTGGTACTTCTAATCTTTTTCAGTCACAACATTCAGTTAGCACTCAGACTTAACATCACCTACTAAAGGTGTTGCTTTAAGACGTGAAATTCGGGCTCTAATATTTAGAGAAATAGCTGATGAAAGAACTAAAATAAGTTATATTTATATCAGGATATTGCTTGAATTAACCATGTTGCAACGACTCTTCCATCTTTGACTGAAAGACTTTAATTTATCTTCATTATTTATGACTATCTAACCTGTGTAGATGCATGCAGCAGTCACTATTCTGTTTATCTATAGGGTGTCTTGGAGCCTATCTATCTTATTACATATTCTCTCTACCTATTTTTGTTGGTCTTTGCTGTATACCAGGTACAACATGGCCTGAGCTACTTTTAGGAAACAATTATTATGATGTTTGTAACAATTAAAATCTTTTTTATGTTAGAGACTTCTTCCTTGCCTTTGTATGGAATACTAGGTTGTAATTCGAATCTTAGGCGGAGCATTTAGGCAGCGGAGTGTTATATGTAAAATATCATGTATGATGCTTTTGTAACATTATTATTTTTATATCAATTGCCGTCCTCTGTTGTTTTACCAGTTGTGTAGTGGATTGTGCTTGATAACAAAGATGATTTATAGACTATTCAATGTACTTTTGAATCATTTATGGAAGCAGCGTAAACATGTGTGCAACTTGCACAAATCCTCAGTATCTCATGTGGGGAGATGTCCCTTTAGATATTTCTATTTGATGAGATGGATTGTTTCTGTTGTAGACAACTTTATAGAGCATAGGTACGATGGTCACGGTGCTTTCAATATAAATCTGGACAGTTGCAGAGTTCTGACATAACCATTTGCACAACTTATGGTGCCTTCAATATAAATCTGGACAGTTGCAAAAATCTGACATAACCATTTGCACCAACTTACTGGATTGACGGATCTGGATTCTTTTAAGAAGAGACATGCATTTAACATTCATGTGTTTATGTGTCGGATCTTTAACGTTGGTTGTTGGACTTCAAATGTGGACAGATAAAGGGCAAATTTCAAGGTTGTTTGAGCATTTTGGAGCTGCCATTTGTGGTCCTCAGAACACATTTTCAAATTGGAGTGCTCCATAACCACATGCACTCAGGCATTTTTTATTTTGGAGTGCTCCATGGCTAGCCACATGCGCTGTGAAATCGCCTGACAGAAATGCATAGATCTGAATTCCCTCAAAGGAATATATCCCTTGGTGTCAAACACCATGTTATCAGAGGACCATATGCAGATTGTAGTGAGGACTGTGTGCAGAATCTAGAAGCCCCATTTATTGATCAGTTTCCATCTCTGTAATAAAATGTTTTAGTTGCCTCCTACACTCATCATCAGAAGAATCGCGGTGGAGGATCTAACATGATGAATTATGTAATCCTGGTTGGGCAAGATTTTCATCTTTTCACATATGTACAGGTGAGAACACACAACAGAGATGAGGAGGTGGATTCAGATCACCAATCCCACTTCTTCTTAGTAGATTGACAACCAATATAAGTCCAATGTTTGTGTGCCGCAATTTTGTTTGGATTATGATAAAGCAAAGGCTTATACCTAGTTGCTAACGGTAGAAATATTAAAGAACAATAATCTGCCAACGAAATACACTCAAGCCCCTACAAAGCGGATGAACCACGTATAAGAGATCCCGAGTGATATCGGGAGGTGGATCTGCTCCTCCGAGATCACCCCACGACTGACGTGATTCCCGGCTAATGTGGATCAATTGCTGTGGGCGTGGATCTCTGCCGTTAGATGCAATGGATTGTCAGATCACAGTCGTTAGATTCCATATTACCCACCGTCCTCGGAATCCGCCCCGCGAATCATGCGTCGATTTGAATTAAATTCTGGACATTCATTATGAGGCATAGCGAACCGATCTTACACCCGGTGGATGGATGGAGATACCAGAGGACGGAATACCACTCCATTGAAGTCGAAGAATTTCCCTTTGTACCAGAGTTCTTCCCCCTTTCAATCCAAAGATTCCCTATGCACAATGCAAAAAGCAATTGCCTTCGGATGTACAATATCTTTGCCTGATTAGTGCAATGGCCTTGCACAATGACCATCATTCTCCTCCTACACTCATCATCAGAAGAATCGGGGTGGAGTATCTAACGTGGTGGATTATATAATCATGGTTGAGCAAGATTTTCATCTTCTCACACATGTACAGGTGAGAATACACAACAGAGATGAGGAGGAGGATTCAGATCACCAACCCGTCTTCTTCTTAGTACATTGACAACCAATATAAGTCCAATGTTTGTGAGCCGCAATTTTGTTTGAATTATGATAAACCAAAGGCTTATACCTAGTTGCTAACAGTAGAAATATTATAGAACAATAATCTACCAACAAAACACACTCAAGCCCCTACAAGTGGATGAACCAAGTGTAAGAGATCCTGAGTGATACCGGGAGGTGGATCCCCTCCTCCGAGATCACCCCACGGCTGACGATGGTTCTGGGCTAATGTGAATCAACTGTTGTGGACATGGATCTCTGTCGTTAGATGCAATGGATAATCAGATCGCAGTCGTTAGATTCCATATTGCCTACCATTCTTTAGGATCCCACCCGCAACCGTACATCAGATTTGAATTAAATTCGGACAAAGCATTAACGAGGCCATTAATGAGGCAATCCTACCAATCCTACAGCGACAGCGGTGGATGGAGATACTAGAAGACGGAATACCACTCCATTGAAGTCGAAGAATTTCCCTTTGCGCCAGAGTTCTTCCCCCTTTCAATCTAGAGATTCCCTATGCATAGTGCAATTTATCGAGCGATTGTAGTGGCGTTCGCCGCTGCGGCTCTACTTGGTCGGGGAAGCATTTGGGCAAGGATTTATCGACGATTTAAGCAATTACCGTAGTAAAATCACCACCTGTAACTCTATTTTAGTGTCGTTTAATATTTTTTAATGTTTTTTTAACTCTTTCTTACATATCAGTTGATGCAGATTATCACCTAACATGCTATCTATCTATCTATCTATCTATCTATCTATCTATCTATCTATCTATCTATCTATCTATCTATCAGAACGGGAGTGTTTTTTAAAGGAATCTTTGAAACGGGAGTGTTGCAACACTCTCATTTAATTTGCAACCTTGTTTTAAGATTATATCTGTCAGTAAATCTAGTATGGCTATTCCGCAAGCTTAGCTTGTCGATGCGTGAATCACTTTGTTAAACATCATCCGTTAAAAAATTATATAGTTTGGAAGGGTTCTTTTTTATTTTCTTTTAGAAAATTCCTAAGCCATATACAAGGAGGTTTAGCTAACCCCACACGCACATGGCATAGCCCCTATAGAAGAGGTGTACCTGCAGGATTGAGAATATGATGTTATTACGGAGTAATTTAACTTGTTTATGTGCTATATTTTCCACTATCATAGTGTCTTAAATTGTCAACACTCTGGGATCTCGTTAATGGGACCTTAAATGGAAATGCCAGCTTAGCAATTTGATCGAAGTAAATAATGAATTTACAAGAGCAAAATTATCTAGAATTTCGAGACTCCCTAGCAAGAATGGTCATCTTGCTAAGGAAAACTCATTAGTAAGATATTTCTTTCCTTGTAAATAACCACGATTAAGATTAGCTAAAAGGTCAAAATCGTTCTCCTCCTACACTCGTCATCAGAAGAATCAAATGGTTGAGCAAGATTTTCATCTTCTCACACATGTACAGGTGAGAATACACAACAGAGATGAGGAGGTGGATTCCTGTCTTTGCATTTATGTTGCTCTGGTTTCTAGTTGGTGAATAAAGCTTGACGTCCTTCAAAAAAAAAAAAAAAAAAAAGATCACCGACCCGTCTTCTTCTTAGTACATTGACAACCAATATAAGTCTAATGTTTGTGAGCCGCAATTTTGTTTGAATTATGATAAAGCAAAGGCTTATACCTAGTTGCTAACAGTAGAAATATTATAGAACAATAATCTACCAACAAAACACACTCAAGCCCCTACAAGTGGATGAACCAAGATCCCCTCCTCCGAGATCACCCCACGGCTGACGTGGTTCCGGGCTAATGTGAATCAACTGTTGTGGACATGGATCTCTGTTGTTAGATGCAATGGGTCATCAGATCGCAGTCGTTAGATTCCATATTGCCTACCATTCTCCAGGATCCCGCCCGCAATCGTACATCATATTTGAATTAAATTCGGACAGGCCATTAATGAGGCATAAGCGACCAATCCTACACTGACACGCAGTGGATGGAGATACCAGAGGACGAAATACCACTCCATTGAAGTCGAAGAATTTCCCTTTGCGCCAGAGTTCTTCCCCCTTTCAATCTAGAGATTCCCTATGCACAGTGCAATTTATCAAGGGATTGTAGTGGCGTTCACCGCGGCGGCTCTACTTGGTCGGGGAAGCATTTGGGCAAGGATTTATCGACGATTTAAGCAATTACCGTAGTAAAATCACCACCTATAACTCTATTTTAGTGTTGTTTAATATTTTTTAATGTTTTTTTAACTCTTTCTTACATATCAGTTGATGCAGATTATCATCTAACATGCTATCTATCTATCTATCTATCTATCTATCTATCTATCTATCTATCTATCCATCCATCCATCCATCCATCCATCCATCCATCCATCCATCCATCCATCCATCCATCCATCCATCCATCCATCCATCCATCCATCCATCCATCCATCCATCCATCCATCCATCCATCCATCTATCTATCTATTTTGATGTTTTGATATCTTACTTTCAGAGATTGTATATTCATGTCTAAATTTTGCCATTTTCAAGTATGTTTCTTTACAAGCCAAAATGCAGGGAAAAACAAATTGAACCTTTTGAGAGTCTCAACTTTATCAAAAAAAGGTCAATTTTGACATGGTGTTTTTTAAAAAGGAATCTTTGAAACGGGAGTGCTGCAACACTCTCATTTAATTTGCAACCTTGTTTTAAGCTTCTATCTGTCAGTAAATCTAGTATGGCTATTCCGCAAGCTTAGCTTGTCAATGCGTGAATCACTTTGTTAAACATCATCCCTTAAAAATTTATATAGTTTGGAAGGGTTCTTTTTTTTTTCTTTTAGAAAATTCCTAAGCCATATACAAGGAGGTTTAGCTAATCCCACGCGCACATGGCATAGCCCCTATAGAAGAGGTGTACCCACAGGATTGAGAATATGATGTTGTTATGGAGTAATTTAACTTGTTTATGTGCTATATTTGCCACTATCATAGTGTCTTAAATTGTCAAAACTCTGGGATCTCGTTAATGGGACCTTAAATGGTAATGCCAACTTAGCAATTTGATCGAAGTAAATAATGAATTTACAAGAGCAAAATTATCTAGAATTTCGAGACTCCCTAGCAAGAATGGTCATCTTGCTAAGGAAAACTCATTGGTAAAAATAACCACGATTAAGATTAGCTAAAAGGCTAAAATCGTTAAAGGAGGAGGCAACCTAGCAAGCTTGGCCAAGTATAAGCATAAATTCTAATGATGGGACTTAGTGAATTTCAAAGTCTTCAAAACATTATGGTTTTAGGATTAAATATCATAGAATGGCTTATAATTAAATAGACAGTCATCCCTAGGCTCACAATTAAAAGAAGAAATCCATTTGTAAGATCATCGATCTCATAAGCCCAAACAGGAGAACTTCCCCTAAAACTTGTCTATAATAATGTGCATTCTTCAAGTGCGATGAAAGTAAATTGTGTGAACTTCTTATAGTTTATTTCAAAATTATGTCTTACACAATTTTAAGAGGTACTTCGTACCTCGAACACAATAATATTCACAGTTCATTGGGTTAGATCAACTCTGCCGAAGCCGAGGGGAGCGTCTGTCTTCTTTAGGGCTGGGGGAGAGTGTAATACTCCTCATGTCGTATGTACAACCCGAGATTGTTCAGTCTTTGCTGCGAAGTTGGGTGTCCATGTGGACACCCTCCATGTCACAAGCACACATTATCCATGTTGGGGGGATATCGTGACATGATATAACCATTGTCACTTTAATGTTATACTCCTTATACCTAAAAGTCACCTTTATATATTATACCTTTATACACTTACCTTATTGCCCTAACCCTAGTTGACCTATATATATACCTCATTGTTCACTCTTACCCATTGGTTCCTCCACCTCAAACCTAGCACCAGCTCTAATGCCTCCATCTCCAACTCTGGCAACCCAGCAACTACGAGCCACCAAGCTCTTGGTCATGGATGCTTCACATTAGTCATCCTTCCCCATTTTGGTGCTTTGGTATCTAGGATGCCTTATTGTGGAATATGGGGACTGTTCTTGAATCTTTAATGTATGTTCTTGAACCTTGATGATGATTTTGATGTATTGATCTTATTCTTAGGCTCTACTTGGCTTTACTCATTGCATAGCATGAAGAGGAGACCCCTCTCGTAGTTAAGTTTTTGGCCTTAAAAAATGGTCATGCATTTTAGTATGCTCCTAGTTCTAGAGTTCTTGAACCTATTTTGGCTCTCAAGTCAAGCCCACGTGCGATCTTCATGGATCAACCGAGGGCTTGCCATATGCGGAGTAGAAGTGCAGGGAGATCTAAGCTTAGCTAAGCATCGATGCGATGACGACTCTCACTTAGTTTGAAGATGCATTAAGGAAGATGGCCTAAGTGATCTCATCATGAGGAGTGTTTGAGTATTCTCCCCTCCATCGCTTACTCGTGTCTGGCATGGTTCTATAGCATGTTCAAACCTTTGCTCCTCAACAAACACCTAGATCTATGCTATCATCGAGGTGTACGGCTTAGCGAGCCCTAGATTATTGGAGATGGCATTATGGGCTCTGCTACCAGCGTCGTGGTCCCCAAGCTCCAAATCCCACCTCCGGCATTTATGGTCAATCCTATCCTCATAGGGCTTGGTAGGACGGAAGTGAAACCCTAGCCTTATTGATTATAACTTGCTAATCAACAGTAGACAATTTTATCTTAGAAGCGGTCGCGAGCCTTTATATCCAAACTCCTGTTTGTTGAAGATGTCAGATCATTTTGTTGAGATCATTATGGTCTTATTAGAATTATCACCTTAATGGTTTTTGAAGTTCAATGGTCAGTTATGGGTGAGTTCCAATGGTTAAGACGAGGTAAAATATGATGACCCAAAATGTTTCCACATTGGGGTATATTTGTGCTGGACGAATAAGCTGAAGCCATGTTTGCTTTCACATCTCGGTCATGGCTTAACCATCGGCCTTAGCCAGATTGGGACCATAACCGTCAGAGCTGTACAATATAAGGTTGTAAAACCTGTAAGGATTGATCTAATGGATTGATCCGGCAAATAGATAAACGAAGGAGAAGTTGTGTTAATATCTTATGCTGATTATTTGGTCGATGCTATAATAGTTGTATTTTAATGGTTTGCTTGGCTTAAGAGACTATTGAATGAATAATGCCTAGTTGTTATCTTATGAGATCAATGTCTAGCAATTGAATTTGAATTGTGAAATTTCTAAAAGATCCAACAAGTGGTATCAGAGCAGGTTATCCTAAATGGCCAGTAGACTTGGAGCATCTCTTCTCAGTGCCATTGATGTGTTCAAAGGTGGTGCAGGATTCCAGGTATGGAAGCAAAAGGTTCAAGAAGTTTTGGAAATTGAGGGACTGTGGGACTTAGTTACAGGAGAGGAGCAAACTGTAACTCAAGGTGTCAGTCCAAGCAAAGAGAAGACGTATGCAGATGCTACTAGTGGAGGTAGCTCAACTGGAAAGACAGTTGGTAAGGGAGCTTCTAGTATCTTTGAAAGAACTGGTAGCTCAAGTTTGGAAGCGTCTACAAAATCACGCTTGTTGGAGGCAAGAAGTGTGATAAGCAGTAAGGTGAGCTCAAGTATTTTGCTACTGAGTTAAGGGAAAGACTCCAAAGCGAGATGTGGGAGTTTATCTTTGTGGCAAATTATGAGAAGAAAACCTCTTCTCAACTAGATGTCTTGGAAAAGGAACTTAGGAGACTCAAATATAATGAAAATGATGATCTTGTGGAATTTTTTTGAGATTTGATAATCTCATAGCATGATTTGGATCTTTGAAAGTTCCAATCACAAATGAATACCGTACCGCCACTTCCGAAGCTTTTCAAAATTTGATCATTTGGCCACACTTGTGAGAAATGTAGCTAAAGACAAGAGGCAAGCGTAAAACAATGATAAGAACCTTTTGGAACAAAAGGGAGTGATGGAAGAAGATGAGCGACCTGAGAAATCTTGTATCACGGAGGGCGTGGAGATAAAGGTAAGATTGGGCCTTGCTATTTGTGCAATCAGTATGGTCACATAAAAATAAATTGTCCCAAAAGAACCAAGGAAAATAGATGTTATAATTGTGAAGGTTTTGGACATATTGCTATAAATTGTTCTACTCCTAAGGATCGGGGGAAAAGGTAAAGGGGGTACCGGGTTCAGAAGGGGAAAAGGTTACAATACAGGGGAGGCGCTTATAGGGCGGAGAAGTAGGCAATTTACAAAAAATAAAGGGAAGGCTTCACATCAATGTAGCAAGAGAAACCGAAGAAGATTTAGAAGAAGAGGTGGACGAAAATCGGGAGGTAAAAGTTTGTCAAACTTTTGATTTTGAAAAATCAAACTAAAGATGATGATGATTTGTTTATCATAGATAGTGGAGTGAGAGAAGCGTAATAAAGTCTAGTTCTAGACTTAAGGAGAAGATTAGGAGGAGCCCAGCCTTTGTTCAAATGGGTGATGGGAAAACCAGAGAAAGTAGAAGAAGCTGGATTTTTGGAGCTATACGATTTGAAAGGAAATAGAATTGTACTTGACAATGTCTTTTGTGTTCCAAATATTGTCAAGAATCTTATTTCTCAAGTGGGACTCAATTAGTAGATCTTGGCTATGATGCATTATTTAATAAACTTAGTTGTAGCATTTTGATGGATAATGAAATAAAGTTTTTGGGCAAACGTGTTATGCACTTTTGATTTCATAATGATATCTCAAACAATAAATGCAAGGATACGAAAGGCTTCTGTACATACTCATTAGTAAAACATAAATATAGTGATCGCGAAGGGCTTAATTTGAGAAGAATTCTAATGATGATCATTTCAAGTGTAATGGTCATTAGAAAAGCATAGCAGTCGCCTTCTTCCCAAAACATGCTAAAAGAGCAAAAGAAATTTTGGGGAATCACATTAAAGTGACCTACGTGGTCCATTCTTCAAATGGAGAAGTATTCATGGAAAGGGCATTTTATAACCTTTATAGATGATTACTATACAAGGAAGACAAAGGTATACAATACCAAGATCGAAAGACCGCTTCTCAGCTACTCTAAAATTTATCGCTGCAAAGGAGAGACAAACAAAAAGACTGGGCGTTTAAGAACTGACGTAGGTGGCGGAGTTTGTTTTGCAACATTCAACAAACATTGTTTGCTCAATGGAATAAGAAGAAACCCAATACCAATATTATACTCCTCAAAGAAAACGGAGTTGTCGAAAGGAAGAACGATCCATCTTAATGCGTATGAGCAATGTTAAACATGTCACGTCTAATTACTTATGGAGTAGAGGCCGCCAAGACATAAAGTTCAAAAATAAACCGCCACCAAGAAGTCTCTGAATGGAGAATTCACCTCGACATTTGTGGTATGGCTCCTATCCCCATTTGAATCATTCAAAGTTTGGTGGATAAATGATATGTTCACAGGCTAAGAACCAGAAAATTAGATGACGAGCATGCCTGGCTTATCTGAAGCCATGACGAAAAGCAAAAGTGGTATTTGCTATATGAACCATTAAAAGGAAATTAATCTTGACAGAGATGTAATCTTTGGATGAAGGAAATACTTTGACAGAATAGCTTAGAAAACTGCAGAGCAAATATTACGCCGTGAGCAATAGTGATGATGAGAAGAAACTTGTTGATTTGAATTATGATAGCCTGATGATGGCGATGCTATAAAACCGCCAGAAAATCGAGGAACAAATGGAAGGGCTTTATCCTAATAATAAAGTAGACAGCCTGCGTAAGTTGTGGAGTCAAGACACTCTAAGGGCAAAAGTGAAGAAGAAGAAAACTGGAAGCGTAAAAGACTTAGGGCTGATCTCAACATGAACCCGAGTTGTTTGGAAGAGGAGAAGAGGGAAAGCAAAAGACTTAAAATGAAATTGAATGAGATAGTATAATGGCATAAGCATCAAAATACTGAATCTAATGCCTATTTAGCTATGAGGAAGCTATAAATGCAAGAGACTCAAGAGAAATTAAAAGAAGCTATGAAAGGAAGAGATGAAGGCTCTGAGAGAATATGCACTATGAAATTGCTGAGAAACCGCCGGGAAAAACATTGTAGAAAAAGCTGCGGATTTTATGCTATAAACTGACCGGGATAAAAAGGACAAAAGCATAAAGCCGATGGCAGCCAAGGGCTTCTACAAAGAAAGGGCTGACTATGACAGACATTCTCACCAATAGTCAAAATTATCCAAGATACGACAAGTACTTGCTTTGCCAATGCTAGAAACCCCGGAAATACATCATATGGATGGGCATCGCTTTTTAAAGCCAAGCCAGATGAAGAAATTTGCTCCAAATACTTGGCTAAGGAAATGGTGCAAGGAAGCTGGAATAAAGGTATGGCTTAAAACAAATTAGGCAGCGGTATATTCAAGATGGATCTAATATCTCGCAGGAAAAATGAGTTCTCAAAGTCGCAAACGCATGGAAGCCATTTATGTAGTAAGACAAGGAGATGACTTTTGTATTATTGCAGTATTATATGTAGATGACAGCTTTAGGAGAACTCCAGAATTTCAGAACTGAGTTCACGAGATCGAAAAGCAATATGAAGTTATCTCTCACTCAAACCGCGAATATGGCTGCTAAAAAGGTTTGGCATGGAATCAGAATTCCAGAATACAATCATTAGTTCCAGGCATAAGATCTCAGAGGATATGTGTCCTAAACAATGAAAGAATCAAGAAATGGAAGGCAGCCTTTCAGGAATTGATTGGATGTTTGCTCTATGTATCCAACTCGCACACCTACTTAATATTGCTTATTCCGTAAGCCCCGCTAAGTAGATACTTAAACAATCCGTGAAGATGCATTGTGGCGGAAAGAAGAGAGTGTTGAGATTCCTAAAGGAACTCAAGAACAGTATTTATATTCTAATAATGATATGGACACTCATGGATATTGTGATGCGACTGCATCCGACGTAGATCTAGGAAATCAAATATCCGATTTTCACTCTTGCTTGGAGGAGGGTCCAGCATGGAAATCCAAAAGCAATCATATTGCCATGTCTACTTGAGGTAATATGCCGCCACCACACTCTGCGTACCAAGGAGATCATATGGGCCAGAGAATGTTAAATGAACTTGAAATTATGTAAAGAGATCCAATCAGACATTTTGTGACAGCCCAAAGTTGCACATAGCTATCACTAGAAATCCAGCTTCCACCAAAGAACTACATATTGAACCGAAAAGCATGCATTTTATACGAGAAATGGCTGCTCAAAAGCAAATTAAGACAATATGTTAGCACACAAGAGCAAAATACATTTTTATTAAAGGCGGTCAATTTCAAGTCAAGTTTGATAATCAAACAAATACTTGGTGTCACTTTGTCTACTAGAAGATATTGAGATGTGCCATTAATAGAAAGGAAATCTGAACGCTTATAACGTAGATTACTAAGACAAAGCGTTTATGATGACATTCTCGAATCGATATAGATGCAGGAACATGGCAAAGGAATATGACTGCAGAGGGAACTATATTAAAGATTCAGAAGGTTGAATCATAATAATGCCTTTATCCAAGAGGATAACATTTCAATAAGCTAGTTGAATTACATCTGCTGCGCCAGTAACAATAATCCGGAGAGAATGCTGAAGTTGTCGACTATTTTGTTGAGATCATTATGGTCTTATTAGAATTATCACCTTAATGGTTTTAGTTCAATGGTCAGCTATGGGTGAGTTCCAAATGGTTAAGAGACGAAAGGTAAAATATGATGACCAAATGTTTCCACATTGGGGTATATTTGTGCCTGACTTCAATGTCGGGTTGTTTGCTTTCACATTCTGGCCATGGGCTTAACCGGGTCGCCTTAGCCGACGAATTACAACCGGAGCTGCGTATAAATTATGGGTTGTAAAACCCGGTAAGGATTGATCTAATTCAGGATTGATCCTGCTAAATAGATAAACGGCTAGAGAAGTTGTGTTAATATCTTGTTTAATATCGGTCAGATGCTAATAGCTGTATTTCAATGGTTTGCTTGGCTTGGAGAGACTATTGAACGAATAATTAAGGTTGTTATTCCATGAGATCAATGTCTAGCAATTAAATTTGAATTGTGGAAATTTCTAAAAGATCCAACACTGTAGGTAGTGGCCCAATCGTAGTTTGTGATACGGCATGGACGACCTAAAGTTAACATGGTATAACTTTCTCTTCTAGCTTACATGTGTTCTCTTTGGGTATAGACAGGCATATATCCTTCTCTTACACATGGTTCATCCACTTGTAGGGGCTTGAGTGTGTTTCATTGGTAGATTATTGTTTTATAATGTTTCTACTATTAGCAACTGGGTATAAGCCTTTGCTTTATCATAATCCAAACAAAATTGAGGCTCACAAACATTGGACTTATATTGATTGTCAATCTACTAAGAAGAAGAGGGGTCTGAATCCACCTCCTCATCTCTGTTGTATGTTCCCATCTGTACATGTGTGAGAAGATAAAAATCTGCTTCAACCACGACACATAATAACTACCACGCTAGATCCTCCACCCCTGATTCTTCCGGATGGCTAGTGTAAGAGGAGTAAGATGTATTCTCAGAACATAAAACATACTGCATCTGTATAAGTTATTTCGAATGCTTATGCTTACATTATCATCTCTAAATGCAAGTTGAAACCAATTGTCATGGCTAATGAGAGATTGCCTTTTGTTAGCCTCGTCGTATTTAAGACAACATTCAATAGCGCACGCCTCCTTTAGTTCCAAAGAGTTGGCTGGTTTCTTAAGGTCCTCCCCATATTTTTCCTTGAAAATTACAAATTCTTTGTGCATGAACATGATTTTGTTGACAAAGCTCATTTTTTATTTGTACTCATTGTCAACATTATGAGTGTTG
This sequence comes from Isoetes taiwanensis, assembly GCA_021234155.1. Lineage (NCBI taxonomy): Eukaryota > Viridiplantae > Streptophyta > Lycopodiopsida > Isoetales > Isoetaceae > Isoetes > Isoetes taiwanensis. The sequence continues at coordinate 2,841,582 of JAJEKV010000063.1, forward strand.
ACAACGCATTTTGTTTTTCTATCCGCCGTAAAACCAATCAATAGGTGATTCGAACAGGTCGCTTCACCATTTGTAGTTTCTTCGCTCAACAGAAGCACACCACTACGCTTGTTTTAAGAATGCGAGGTTCTCCACAACTTCTCCCACCATGACATCATCCATACCTCTTCACACAAGTGTTGTGAAATATGGATTTGCAGAATTCCAGTCTGTCATAAGAGAGATGTTTAAAAGAACTCCTCATCCAGATGTTAGAACATATGCTGCCATAACATCTTATGGCCCATCACCTTCACTTAACACTGTGCCTTTTTTGGGTACAACTTCATGTTTGTTTTCCTCTACAAACACATCACTAAAGGTAGAGGAGGTCCCTAGAGTAGAACTCTCATCAGAAGATGAAGACACCAAGGAGGAGCAACAAGATTACATGTTCTCCAACCAATCTTTCAAGAAATTCAAGGTGGATTTTAGCTTAAGAGCATGTTCTTCTGTAAGAAGAAGAAACCTTATGGACGAATAGAAAATGAGGAGACTTCTAAGAATTAAATGTTGCTCATTGAGTTGCATTACCAGATTCAACGTGGCTAAACTGCGGCAATTGACACTACGCTCTAAGACATTGGCGGCACTGCACGCCTTACTGGCTTGACATGTAAGACCGACCGCCAATGTTTTCTTGCATATTAATCAGAACAAGTATACGTAAATGCTTTTATGATTATCCAATCGCTTAGGGTCCATTAGAATGTCTTAAAGACATAACAATTGGATAAAACCCAAAGAATTGGATGATCACCCGGCCAAGAAGAGTTGTAACAATGCATGACCTAGCTATCAGGTCATGGATGGAGAAATATTTTTTAGAAAACATGTGAAAAGTTGTCTAACAAAGAACATAATATTTGACGTGACAAACACCACAAAAAGATGTCTCTAAGAATATAGAGACATGCATTCACCAAGACATCTCTTATTCACTTCACTAGACGGTGGAAACGCGGAATTCGATCTTGTGAAAATTCTGTGAGAGAAGGAATGTTTGTTTGGTTAAGGTGTGTAGAATTAAAGAGTCAAAGAGAAGTCAGAAAGACAGAGGTCGAAGAAGTAAGTTAAAGTTCCTCATTCCTTTAATTGCTTCCATAAATTTTTTTACCCGATTTAAATGATAGTGTGCGTAACCTTGCTAGACATCGAACAACAAGCAACCGAAAACACATTTTTTGGAATATCCACAGTGATATATTTATTGTAATTGATGGAATGGACAAAAGACAACTACCTCATTTCTTAAATACTTAAAGGTGTGCCTGAAATGCCTGATATATTCACTTTGTGAGCTAGTCTTCAAAGGAAATCTAAAAGTGCAAAGTCTTTAACGTAACCCACTTGCAGTGGTGACCCAACCTCACAATTTCATACCCTTAACAAGGTGTTGTGTGAGCAAGAGCTATTACTATCAAGGCTCTACCTCATAACTTGACAACACTATCGTGGAGAATAAAAAATCAAATACTTTTGCTTATTGTGCCATGTTAGTGGAGTTGGGGACTTAAAAGTAAAGCTGAATTTTACTTATAGGGTAATTCCTGGAACAGACCGAGGTTCAGCATATTTTCGCACTTTAGAAGGAAGAAGGCTTTTTTCTTTCTACTTTTATTCAACTGAAAATCCCATACCTCTATACCAATGGTTGAGCTTCTAAAGGAGATCACACTTGAGAGAATTTTGTTCCCTAGATGTTCCAATAGCAACGTTGCACAAAGTTGAATGCCTCTCGTGCTTCAACACCACAATCAAGTTTTACTCAAGAATGAAGAAAGCTTTTTACGTGGGAAGAAGTACACCACAACTAAAGGAAGAGTCCACTGCAGGGGTTGCACTAAGGGGCTTTCTCCCGTGGAAATCTAACAAACTGCGTGCATGAACGAGAGGCCTTTCGCACGTATACTAGTCATGGTAATTTTAGACATTGCTCTAATTGGCTAAAATTATATGGAAAGTGGATCGCTTGCCTATCGTAAACATGTATACTATTTTACATATCCTAGACACGCAGAGGTACGTCATGTATAAAGAAGGTGATCCCTACAATTTCCTCAAATCGTTAATTTTATTAATTTTGCTTGGTAGAACGTAAGCAACTTTCTCTAAAAATCCAAAAGAGTCAAAAGTAATTCTAATGATTATCCTCAAAGCCATTGAAAATAGAATTTCGTGTTTAAGTACTTCTTCAAAGAAGACTGATGTAGGAGGTTTTCTTTTTGAACAAAGATTAGTTATTTAAACCCAGCTCTAAGGCAATTGCGTAAACCATTTGAGTGGCCTAAACACCTTCCATCAACCCTTAACTAGTGTCCAAGCAAGGCTGGCATCCGCAAGAGAGTGAAGCACGCACTGCTCATGGACCCCACTCAAGACGCAAAATGAGCCTCCTGTAATATCATAGAAATTGTCAAAGATACGCCATTCGTAATTCTCCGACTATAGATGATGGACAAAATTAATTTTTCTGGATAGCAAAAAGTACTTTGACACACCAAAGAGGAAGGCTTAGTGACTAAACTCAAGATTCAAGACTTGTTACACGCTCAAAAATGCCTTTTGAAGGTAGGTATGAGTTAGAAATGAGAACTCAAGGAAAGGGAAGAAAGTCCAAGAAAAGTGGATTATAGGAGAGCTAACCTACTTTAAAGTGAGAGACAAATGATTTCAAATTGAATCGCATTAATCGCTCACGCCAGAGATCTACTAACTTACTAAGAAGGCTTGTAATTACGAGATCACATGAAGAAGGAGGGTGGTGGTACGTTTCACCCTCCGCTGACAAAGGGGACGCAGGAAGATAACCGCTAATTCAACTCGCGACAATGAAAAGACATCCCGATGGCGATACAGCTTAGAAAGCGTAAGGCACATTTAGGTACGGCCGGTGAACGCCCTAAAAAGGTATGACGCAGGATACTCAAAAATATGAATATTTCTGGCAACATTCCGCTGCTGATGTTGTGAATTCTGAATTTTGATAAATTTTTAGTTGGGTTTATCATTCCCGATGAAACCATACATTAATCAAATGTAGTTTCTTGGGCTAATACATCACCGGAGGGCATCAGCGATTTCACGTTTTCACATTGGCGAGCAAAAACATAATAAAATAAGCGTGACATAAAAAGTATAATGCAAATTGGCGCCGTGCACGAAGTTTGTATTCATATTCAAAAATATATGTACATTTCTTCTTCTGAAAGCCAAAGAAGTTATTTCTAAACCAACATAGAGTACTGCATATTATCTCTGCCAAAATGTCACATAGGGCCCACTTACATCAAGTTGCTATCGAAGTCCGGCCCTGATTCTACCACTGATATGTATCATCCCATTCATCGGGAATGTCGAAGCCCTATATCGAAAGTGTCCCACGATCTTTGGCCTCCTCTAACTAGCAGTTCATATTTATTTGTCGGGTACGAGCCTTTACTACAGCAGACGAGTATATAAATCCCGGATGCGATGGTAGCATCTCGGGTTCTACAGCGGTCTCGATACGGGATCGAATATATGGTTTGTCCAATTCTCTTCAGAGGTTTTGAACAGCATAATTAAGAGGTAAACTTGTATAGGGTCCACATGATTTGGTCGCCCAAAGGAAGTATAGTTGAACTAGAAGTAAATGTAATTAGAATGAGAAATTAATCCGACTAGTAAAATGATATTCCTTTCCCCGTAAAAAATAATTCTAAAGATTCAAAATAGTTCAAACGCCAGATTTTTATAGTGTTTTTTTCAAAGATCTTACCTAACACCGTACCAAAGCATTTTGTACAAAGTAGCATGAAATAGAATACCCAACTAGGAAACGCGCCTTGGCATACTGATAAACTAGTAAATAGAAACCAAACCAGAAAATGTCAAGCGATTTTATCTTAAATATATCATTCTATGTGAAATGAAATATGTACAAAAAAACATGTTCACTTACTGTAGGAAAGATAAAAGAAAGATGAACACTATAGATTATATGAAATGGAGTATGAATGCAAAATAAAGACAATAAATAGTGGATGAAGAAAGGGAAACAAAATAAGGAAGGAGAATAAATAAGAGCCAAGAAATAGAATATGAAGTCAGGAATAGAATATGAGCGTATAGACAAACAAATGGTGATAGAATAAGAACATATAGAAAAGATAGGAGTAATAATAGAAGAATAATAAGAATAAGAGAGCAAATGGAAAGAGTGGAAAGGAGGAGGAAGGAGTGATAGAAATGGATTATATAAAATGGAAATAAGAAGAAATAATGGAAGAAGGAATAGGAAGGAATGGAAGAAATGGAGAATGGAGTTATTTAATAAGAATAAGTATGGTATAGAGCCGCACAAGAGCGGGTATAGAGAAACGAATAGAGAACTTATAAGAAAATATGTGTTCTTATTAAGGATGCAATAAAAATAACCAAAAACTCTACCACAAAGCTCTTTTTGTCCCATTTCTATTGTAACATGAATATCCATGATTGTGGTCTTCAAATAGTGAATAGATAAAAAAAAAGGCACAATATCCTATTTCTTCCATGGCTTCAAGTGACTGAGATAGCTAATAATGTTCAGCACAAAGACGATACCACTTCTTTTCTTCACTGCATGAAGTATTAAAGCATCATATAACGTTGGAACTATCGTATCTTATTTTGGAACAAGGATCATAAAGTGTTTAAGTAACTCGTGAGGGTCTCAAAAAAGGAGGAGGTTTGATGTAAAAGATATGTTTTAAACACCCCAAGCTAATGGCAAACTTAGTATGGAGAGCCATTCATGGTTCCAAATCAAACACGAAATTATTGAGGTAGTGGGTTTTTGCAATCTAGGCCCTGCTGGTGTTTGAATGGAACACCAACTACCTCAATCAAAGATTCATTCAATTTAACACGCAGCCACACTCTCTTTAGTAAGAAGAATCCTAGAGGCTTGGAATGAAGTCTCTCTACTCTTTCTGTGGAAAAGAAGATACTTGAAAAGATTCAAATCACCATTTTCCAGCATATGGCTTGGCTTCTCAGAAGAGGGTGTTCTGCCTAAACATCCCCAAAGATATAAAGTCTGTAGAGCAAGATTAAAACCCTGTATGATCTTCTCGAGTCAGAATGATAATCAAGAGTTGAAACTTTGATAGGGGAACAGAACAGATAGAAAATATACAATGCCATCGTAAGCAAAGTTCAAAATGTCAAGAGGATTGAAGGATGTAGTTCAACGGACAATTCAACAAACCAGATATAAAGTCTCAAGGATCACCCACTTCGGCCGGTGCCGAGATTGAAGATGGCTATTAAATGTGGACTGTTTTGAAAAAAGCATTTGGTTAGCTAAATTGGATGAAACCCTCACGCCCAAGGCGAAAATATATATTTTTGATATTTTATTTTGAACTTAAAGTTTTCCTAGAAGAGAAGAAAATTTCAACATGTCATTGATGAGTCATGTACTAGATGTGGTATAATTGAACGCCAAGAGGAGCTTTTCCTAATGCCCGCTTGGCCCTTTGAATTGGATTAAGAAACCAATGACTCAAATGTGAGCCAATGAGAGAGATTTTCAAATTCCCAGATAGAGGGAGATGATTTGTGGCTACCGTTAGGAACTATAGCTCATGGTATCGACACGGTAAATAGAGTGCGGTTTTCACATCGGGGACCATCATTGAATTGGGATAAAGAATGTTTATGGGGAGACTAATTGAAATGTTCAACAGCAAAATGGATAAAGACGGATGATATAAGGCAGATGTAAAGTAGGGTCCTTCAAGGGTCTTTATAACTTTGACCTCGATTCTCAAAGAGTTAGTGGGGATGCCACTTGCATTCAAGGAGTTGATCCATGTCAATTTCACCAGATAATTGAGTGTTTTTTGCATCACCAAGAAGATGATGAGCACAACATACGTGCCGAAAGTATACATGCCATACCAGTGTAGGAGCAGTCTGAGTATACTTGATCACCCCTCAAGATGTCTATGGTTAGGAGCCAAGACTATTAAGAAGATTCTGAAAGACAATGTCGCTTTGGGAACGAGCCACACTTTGGCCAATATTCCGTAATCCTCAGAGACCAGCCAGACAAGGAGATTTTATTTGAACTTCTAATAAAACAATGCACACAAATTGCAGGAATTAGATGAATTGGCTTCACCTTTGGCGAAGAAGGATCGAGGATTTCTCCATTAAGCATTCCCATCCAAGCCGAATATAACATCTTCCTCGAGAAAAATCATTACTTAATCCTTTACTTATTATTTTGAATACTTTTGTCCCTTATAATAGAGTAACATAGGTATTCAGACGAAGCATCTACCTATTTATAAAGGATGACTATATTTTTTTGTGGAAGGTAGTACATAAGTATGCACTTCATATGTATTAATGAATACAAAATCAGCCATTTCTTCTGAAAAAAAAAAAAGGAATAAAATAAGAACAAAGAAAGGGAATATCTTTATGAAAGTTAGAAAATACTAAACTAATTGTCTTCAGATTTAGATTTGAGCGAAACCTTGATTTGAAACTCCAAAACAAAACAAATAAAACCTAAAGCCAATTTCTTCTAAAATGAGAATTTGAATAAAGGTAGAAGCTTGTAGCCGTAGATTGCACACAAAAGCTTGAAAAGCCGAATTGGCTAGCTTGAAAGCCATAGAAGTGATAGGAATGAAAGTCAATGCGTAAGAAATTTCAAAGTGAGAGAGAGAAAAGTTCAAAAAGTAATGTTAACTGGAAAATAATCAAGTGAAAAATTGATCACAAATAGTAACTGCTTAAAATTTATTACAAGGGTTATTAAGTTTTTATGACTTCATGAGTTTAAAAGTTTATTACATACATTATTTTAAAGTTAGAAGGGTTAATAGGTTAAGGTTATAGTTGGTCAGTTGCTATAAGTTTAAATGTTTATGAATTAGAATTAGTTGGCGTTTGAGGAAGTTTTAACAGAAGTTAAGGTTTATAAGTACATAGTTAAGGTTATAAGCTTGGTGTTTATGAATTAGAACTTCTAACCTAGAACTTTTAACCTACAATAACCTTCTAACGTGAAAAACTTCTAACCTATAATTCCCATAATAAACTTCTTAATCCTTAATCGCATCCTATAATAACCTTAAAAGTTGTTTCTGTTACAACTTTTAAGGTTATTAGAGTTAGAGCCTAACCTTATAATAACCTTTAAAAGTTGTTTTAAGGTTATTATAGGTTAAAAGTTAGAAGGTTATAAGTTAGAGGTTTGGATGAGATATAATGTTGAGGAAAATAACTTGACAATCCTATTTATATAAAATAGAACCATCAAAATAGAATAAGACATATGAGGCTTTCATTTAAGAACATGTTAGGGGAGATGTTATTTGGATATGTTAACTTATTTCTATGTTTTATGCATTTTGTAGCCAAATGGCATGCAAACAAGCAAAAAGCCTCCCCAATGATGCTTTATCAAGGGCAAGGAAAAAATCCCCAAATAATGAAGATGATGCCCAAGGAAAGAAAAAAAATACCTCAATGATGTTTTTTTTTTGAAGAACTGTGGTTGTCAATATATTAAAAGAATGGTAATGTTACAAAGCAAGTGAGGAGGAAGGAGAACTCTAAAGAGACAAATGATACTCTTACTCCACAACAAACTCACGAAAAACTCCAACTCTGTATCACAGACAAACTGATCATCACCATCTACAACACCCAAGAAGTCCCAACAAACGGGCAAACTTTCTCACTTTACTAATCCCTGAACACCGTGAAAGCTTTGAAAATGAAGCTTTGTACCCGAGTCGAGGAATCGAGAGGTTGGCAGTCACAATCCCCCGAAGATCCCACAAACCGCCGCTCCAAATCAACTACAATTCAACCAGTTTTTCACGACGTGATGCAGTTTGTCGCCAAGTAAGAGCGCCAAGCACTAGATACACATGAAGGCAAACGCCGGTTAGTCATCTCACCTCAAACAGAGTTCCCAACCCAATCCTGCAACCGCAGTGAGGGCATAAACCAGATAACGCTCCACGCCTCATCGCATGAAGGCCACAGCGTAGAGGGGTCTACACCGCTCCAAACCCGACTCCACAAGGGCATTCACACTGACATAAATGGCAAAATTCACCTCGCTAATGTATAACCCTAACCTTCTATGGGGAAGTGAGCTCCATGTCCACGCCCAAACCGAGTGCCAAAGAATCTTGAAAATTTATATTCTTCTTCTTAAAAAATCTTCAAAATATTTAGAGACAAACCCTTTAATTCGTTATGGGTTTCTGATAATGAGTCCATCCCTTCCCTCGTATTGAGGATAATACACGCTGTTTCTCCGCTTTGCTACTTCTAAAAGGAACCCAGACATTTGTCACCGTGGTCCACGTCAATCCCGCTTTAGTCCTTGCTTGTTGAATTTGATTTGTTCTAGTCTCTAATTTTCTAAAACTATCTTTTCCTTTCGCCTCAGCTTTAAAAGCCAAGCAATTTCTTCTTAAGTTCTCGGCTTCAATTCTTTGTAAAATGATTCAAATTGGAAGCATTTTCACACCTTATTACAACTCTAAGCCTAGCAATTTTGATCACAAGGAGAGATGCAATCATTGCTTCCATTCCCTCGCGATTTATAAGTAGCTACAATCCAAATCATGAGTATTGATCTTTAAAATGCATCCTTAACAACTGGGTTCAACTTAAGACTATCTTTAACTGCTTAGAAGTACTAACTTAGAAGCATATAATTCAAGTGATTCTGATCTCAAATGGAGTTCTCTAAGAGATTATGACCAGATAGTGATATAATTATTTCTTTGCAAGACCTCAGGAGCTTTAGGTAACACCTATCGCCATGCATATGTCCCGCCATCTCCAATCCAACCACATAATTCATATAAAACCGGATTCTCCCTTGTAGTTCCATGAATCTCAATTCATTAAGCATGCCTGGCCCATCGCTCCTTTCTAATCCATGCACAATATAAGTCCCAATTCTATATCTATCATCGCTAGTTTCACCATGTTAAAGTCCCCAACCATAATCCAATCAGATATCTCTCATACAAGGTTTTTCAAGATGTCTCTTCACACCGTCCACATGGAGGCTCTTTGTCTCCCGCTTGATTATATGCATAAATATTTATCACTCCCCCATTTACCATGAGCATACCTGTTATCCTGTGGTGCACTCCGTGAAAAACCGTGAGAAACACATGTGAGTGCACGGAGGGCTTTTTGTTAGGGCCAAAATCGCACTCTATATATGGAGGGGGTATTTTTCTTGTTTGAATTCCCTCAGATATATATACAAGAAAATTAATGCCCCTACTCACAGATTGTTCCAGCTTTAGCATGCCTACTTCAGTAGCGCCCTCAGAGTGTTTCTTAGATAAACCAACGATTCTAATTTAGATTCCTTGTGATTCCTATATTCTTAACATTCTATGTATTATATTTAGTACCATGAAGATTCCCCAGATTCTCTTAGAATTTTCTATTTTGATTGAGGTGTGCTACTCATGAGTTATTTAAAATCTTCCAAAATAATCTATTTTGATCTGGTAATATTTTTTAAAACATCTCTTTGAGTTCCTAGACCTATATACCATCTAGAATATTTTTTTTTTTTCAAGATTTATATCAGACCTTTATTATGAACATTTTAGAACATTCTATTAAAATCTTAAAAACTCAATATTTCATCAAGATTTTCTTTAGATTCCCTTTTAGATATTATGAAGATTCCTTTAGATTCAATTAAATTTTAAGAGATTCCATTAGGACTTGTATATTTTCCTAGATTCTCTGTATAATTTCTATGAGATTTTATATTCCCTTTAATTCTCCCTAATTCCTTACATTTTAGAAATTTCTAGAACATTTTAGTTCCTTTCTCCGGAACATTTTGAAACTTTCAAAACATCCTAGAGTATTTTATCTACTACAACTATTACCCTTTAAATATATTTGAAACATAGCACATGCAACTGAACGAAGTACACCAA